>PVLC010012173.1:0-38214 GCA_004027655.1 Graphiurus murinus | reverse complement strand
GCATGTGCCACCACACCCGGCTCTCCCCAATGTTTTTGATGCTTGCCAGAACAATACGTTGCTGAGTCTCATAGAACTTCAAACTGGAATGGATTAGAACACTATCAACATCACCTAGGTTCCCCAAGCTCACTGGGGACCAGAAGGAGGCACAGGCTATTCAACTAGGATTTGTTAAAGTATGAACAGCTGCAGGGAAGCTGCATTATCCAGAAACTCCAAATAAATGAAAACGGATTCACTATTCAAATCCTTCTTGGTAAAGTTGAAGACAAAAGAAATAGGGAAGGTATGGAGAGTAGACCCTCTAAAGAATAGACAATGAAGCCAGCTAGGTAGCAGTATGAGATCAAAGATAAATGTTTTCCTTTTTGACTTTGACATGTTCACAAAAATAAAGCCTCTTATTACTTATGCTGAACTCTCCCCCCACACACAAATGTTAATCCATGAGCTTTTAATACCCATTTGCTAAGAAAATTAGAAATTATGCAAGTTACTATGAATTCAAAAAGAAGAAAGCTCTTCCTATAGATTTCAGGCTAAGAGCCTATGATATAGAAAATGCTTACTGTTTTCAAAAGATTCCGGAACAGAAACTTTGAATCCTCTAGATCTCTGCACAGCCTGCATCAGGAAGCACTGAAATAAACAATTCAGGAAAATGAGTCTCCTGGTAATTGCTGCAATCAACGCATCCTATCCAAAGTGGAGTCAAGCTTCAGCACCAGTTCCACCTGGAATCTTTCATCTTCCTATAATTTATTTATTTATTTTTGTGTGTGTATGATACTGGGCATTGAACCCAGGGGCATTCTACTTCTGAGCTAAACCCCCAGCCCTATTTTATTTTTTTATTTTGAAACAGGGTCTCACTAAGTTGTGGAGGGCCTCACTAAGTTGCTGAGGCTGTCTTTGAACCTGAAATCTTCCTGTCATCCTCCCAAGTACTGGGATTACAAGCATGTGCCACCATACCTGGCTCTCTTCCTATAATTTAAAAAGGGGTAAAGGAAAGCACTGAGAGCCCTAGCAAGGTGGAATGATGGTATCACCAAATCTTCTCTCTCCAAAAGAAACTACAGAAATAGCCAAAATTATTTTTAAAACAACCATTTCAGTGCCCTGGAAGTTGATTAAAAGTTTATTGCAAACTAAGAAGCATTTATTTACAACAAACTATTTCAAAACATTATGCTAAGCAAAAGAAGCCTGATAAAAAGACTAAATACTACATGATTTCATTTATATGACACAACCAGAAAAGGAAAATCCATCAAGACAGAAAACAGTGGTTGCCTGGAGTCAGAAGCAGGCATTAACTGCTAATGGACACGAGGGAACTTTCTCAGGTTTTAGAAATATTCTAAAACCTATGTGTGATGTTGATGACAACTCTATAATTTGCTAAAAAAATCATTTAATTCTACTTTTATACTGGTCAGGTTTATGACACATAAATTACTCCTCAATGAAACTGTAAAAATTTTTGAAAGATGAAAAATATCAGTGCTTTAGAGGGGGGAAAATGTGCATTTCCTGAACACTCAGAAAGTATTTAAACACAGTGAGAACATTATTCATGTTTTTTTTGTGTGTGGTAAAATATGCACAGCATAAAATTTACTATAGTAATTATTTTTAAGTACATAGTTCAGTTGCATTGCATCAATATTGCTATGCAACCATCACAACTATTCATCTCCAGAATTTTTTATTATACAAAACTGAAATTCTACATCCATTAAACATTCTCTCCTTGCCCCAGACCCTGGCAAGTACCATTCTATTTTCTGTCTTGAAAAAGTTGTTACCCTGGGTATGATTTTTCAATTGTCTCATTAATTAACTGTCAACAAATTGGCATTTTTTTGTAGATTTAAGTGCAATATATTAACCAATTAATATTGTTTTAGGCATTTTAGTGATATTCTATTGTATTCTAAATTATATTTTCCCCACTCACCCTATATTTTGCACTTCTAAATTATACATGTACCAGTCACTCACCACCTCCTCCACAAAAGCTCTCTTATCCTGTAGACTGAAAGTTAGATTTGCCTTTCCTCTGTTCACCTCTAAAGGGACAATGGTATGTTATTTTTGCAAATATCTTATTTCTCTTGCTAGACCACATGCTTCTTAAGGTCTGAGCATGTCTGTCCTGCCCAGTTCAAGTAAAAAGCAATGTGTTACACCAGTGCTTCTCAAAAGCAAGGTTCTCCACCCAGCAACATCACTATCTTCTGGGCACTTGTTAGGCATGCAAACTTTCAGGCCCTGCTCCACTCTTACCAAATCGAAGACTCTGGCAATGGGTCCCTATATGTTTCGACAGGTTCTCCAAATGAGTAAGATGCATACTAAAGTTTGAGAACCTCCACCTTACACATAGTAAGTACTCCATAAGTTATCTATAATGCAAGAACACAGCTATATTTCCTTCACAGGTATTGTGAAGGAAATTAGTAGTAATGCATTTCAATGGGCAACTCTCTCCTTTAGTGATCCAGGAAATAACTTAGAGTATATAGGTCATAATCATTTCTAGAGGAGAGTGCATAATGAGACTAATGGAGGGGGCACCTGGAACAGATGTGGCAGAATCATTTATAACAGTGCTGTTAGGGAATGCCAATATCACTGGGATGCTAGCCAGAATGGAGGTAATTATTTTCTGAAAGTCACTAGGGTCTAAACTCAGCCTGAAGTAAATCCATTTACATTGCAAGGTGACACTGGAGTGATTTAAAAAACAATTTATTTTAGAGAAGGCAGAAAAGTTTGTGGTAAAAGGATAATAGCCATACAGAGACATTAAAGGTCAATGCCTCCAAAAACTATTTTTGTTTGCTTCCACTGCTTAATTTACACAACCTAAAGTCAAATTTCTCCGAACAATGCTGAATTGTAGTGAGCACTACAACTCAGAGATGAATGGTTCATTTCATGATAAAAAAAAATACCTCTTATGGTTATGTAATATTTGGTGTGGCAAAACATATTGAAGAAATTCTAGCATGGTAAGTATCCCAGTACTTGAGAAGCTGAGACAGACAGGAGGATCATAGGTTCAAGGTCAGCCTCAGCAACTTAGTGAAACCCTTTTCAAAAATTTAAAAACAATTGGGGGTGTAGCTCAGAGGTAGAATACCCCTGGGTTCAATTCCCAGCACTCCCCCCCCCCATTACAAAATAAAAAATAAAATAGAGCCAGGTGTGGTGGTGCATGCTTGTAATCCTAGTACTTGGGAGGCTCAGCAGGAGGATCACAGGTTCAAGGACAGTCTCGGCAAGTAGTGAGAACCTGTTTCAAAATAAAAATAAAATAGGTAGAATGTCCCTGAGTTCAATCCCCATTGACATAAAACATAAAATAAAATAGGACTGGAGGTATGGCTTGGAGGTAGAACGCCTCTGAGTTCAACCTCCAATAAGTAAGTAAATAAGAGGAGGGATATGAAAATAACCTACATTCATGGAAAAAGATGGAATAATTCAGAATCTAAGTAAAACAAGTGGAAACAATGCCTTCAGGCAGAAGCTGAGGAAGGCTGTGAGGACCAGTTGACTCCATGCAGGAGGCACAAGAGGGGTATAGATACCTTGCATCAAAGGAGGGAAGAATTAAGAGAGAACTCCTAAAATCCAACGTGTATAAATACTGGATAGAGAGCTAAGATGCACATTCCTGAGCCTCATGCCCCAAATGTCTGGTTCTATGATCTAGAGTGGGCCTGGAAATCTGCATGCAGGTGACAGGAGGCAGATAGTCCATTGATCACACTTGGAGAAAGACAACTTCAAAAAATGGATGAGCATAGAGGGAGACCTACCTTCTTTTGTATCTTGATCTGGGTAGTTCAAGTGTGACTTTGTTCCATTATTTGGTAACTTGACTTGGGACACACCTTGAACTCCAACAACCTTGGCTTCGAAACAATTCACTTCATTAGGCAATCTCTGTTATTGGAGAGAATAGGTTTACTGGAAGATTATCAGTGTTAGAGAGAACCAAGCTCCTACATCTCCCTCCTGTGGCCCATATAGGATGGGTATCTAAGCTACAGCAACTCTGGTAGCTGGATTTGGACTAAGCTTTTGAAATTGGAACTAGCATTTTTTCTTTATAAGATAGTATTGGGATTCAGTTTTGCTCAATACTTGATTCATTCAGTAAACATTTACTGAATAAGTAGTGGGCCCAGGGGAAGTTCCAGGTTTTGCAAGATCTAAAGCTTTTGTAATATTAGGGGCCTCTCTTTAATAAAAATAATATAAAATTGTTAGTACACTCTCAATTCGCAGCAACAATCTTCCCTCCAGGGGCACAAGCGAGCATTGCCAGTGTCAGGACATCAGCCCCTGGATGGACCAGTACCATGCTCATGGCTGCTACACAAAGCAGACCTGAGCCCTTATTTTATGGAATTTATACTGTAGTGTCAAGGAGAGACACTAACTAAATAAGCTCAAAATAGATACACAATGACAAGCTGTGCTTAAATCTCTATAATTAGATGAATTGTCTTCCCAAAATTTGTATGTCTATGTCGAAGTCCTAAACCCCAGTATCTCAGAATGTATGAGACTATATTTGGAGACAGGGCCCTGAAAAAGGTGATGAAGTTAAAATGAGGCCATTAGGGTGGGCTTTAATCCAGTATGACTGGTGTCCTTATGAAAAGAGAGGATTGGGACAGGGACATACAGAGAGAGGGAAGAACCTGTGAAGACATAGGGCAGTCATCTACAAGCCAGGAGAGAGGCCTCAGAAGAAACCAGCCCCATTGACATCTTGATCTTGGACTTCTGGCCCCCAGAGTTATGAGAAAATAAAGTTTTGTTGTTTTAGCCACCCAGTCTGATATGGTGTGACAGTCCTTGTGATACGGCCTTCGTGAATTAGAATAACCCCCTGAGAGAAAAGGTTTGTCAGAGGAGTGGGGAGGATCTGTTGGAGAAGGCGATTCTGAGGAAGTGCCTAGAAGTAAAATGTGAAAAGACTAAAAATGATCAAGTATGAGGAATAGAAAGATTTAGCAGGTCTTGTTAAAGGGCAAAAGAAATCAAGGTGTTTTTGCTTCAGTGAATTACCCTATAGATGACAGAAGCATATAGCCCTCAGAAAAATTCATGTGGAGCCAACTTCATCAGAGTCCACAGACTCTGAAGAATTGAGTGAACATGTAGTTTATTTTTTAATTATAAGACAAAGTGTATTTAATATCATTCCCACCCTGATTTAAGGATAAGACACTTCTGAAAAAAAAATGAATATTATGAATTATGTAGCTCAAACACTTTTTAGGAAAAGAATAAAGGGAAGTTATGTCCTTCCTCATGGCTCATTAAAGAGATTATGGAAATTACCAAACCTGAATATGTAAAACAAAGAAGCCAGAAGCATAGACTCTGATTGGTCAAGGCTAATGTCTCCTATAAACTGCTTCAGCACAGTGATTCTATACCCCTATGCCACATAGGAATCACTTGGGAAGTACTTTTGGATTCCAATCCTCAGGGCCCATCGCCAGAAATTGAAAGGTATGGCAATTTTCAAAAGGCACCCAAAAGATTTTAATGGTCAGTCGACACATTTTTTTCCCCCAGGGAAGGAAACAGAGGCCCAGAAGGCACCAAGAGGACACTCGTAACTTTGCTGCTGTGAAGTGATAGGACACAACTCCAGGAAAAGTTTAAAGTGACCCTGAGAGCCTGTGAAGAAGGTTTCTAGTGAGGGAGGCTCTGATTAGCTAAAACAAGTGAACTGTGAGAAAACAAGTGCCTCGCTGAGCTTCACTTTCAGCCACCTGGTGGGGCTTAATTGCTTGCATGCTAATCCTCTTGAACAGAATTTAGGGCTCTGGCTGGGGTCCTAGGTCTCAGAGCTGGGTTCATTCCCAGTCTCCATATTTGTTTGGATGCTTCCTACATACTTCTATTGAACATTGTTTTCAGCCAACTATCTTTCTGATTGGTCAAAAGTCCCTTGAAGTCTGATCCTATCTCTGTCACAAGAGCAACTTCCAATCCTCTCAACTGTATTCTCCAGTCAACCACACGACAACTCAGTCCTAACATATTTCTGCCACCTCAGTGACCTCTAATTCTGGTTTTTTGCCTCATAGTAAAAAAGCAACGCATTTCCTTCCAGGTTTCATACATCCCATCTTTTCCCATCTGTTCCATATATATATATTATATTCTCTCCTTTGATAATAAATAAATACTAAACTATTTTATTTGATAGTTTGTGATCAGAAAATAATCTGTCCTGTAATGTAAATTTTTCATGCCCAGATATTACTCTACCGTTTTCCTCAAAGACCCAATAGTCAGACAGCCACAGTCTATCTTAAATTAAAATGCATGACTTTCAGAGCTATTCGACATGCAATAATTATTTGCATGGCTTTCTAGCCAAGCACAGAAATTGTTAATGTCCACCCTTGAAGGAAATGAACTGTGTGGAAAATTTCAAGCAAATATGATCCAACTGTTCACACAAAAGGGAGATTGCATAAGAAATTCATTGTGCTTCTATCCAAATCTCCCTTCAAATTGCCACTGATCAGCATGTACTTCACCTCTTTTCCATCAATTAAAGTAATAAACAAATGCGCTTCTCAACAGAGGAGGACCAACGTGCCTTCTCCACAGATGGTCAGCATCACATGTCACAGTAATGGCTTCACACGCTACAAGGCTACCTGTATAAAGACAGTGGGATTCAGAGCATGTCAGCTTCAATTGCTCTATATTTACAACTGCCTTCTTTTCAAGATGGATTTCCTTCATAGGAATGGAGTGCTCATTATTCAGCATTTGCAGAAGGACTACCGAGCTTACTACGACATTTTAAACTTTATGTCCAATGTTGGAGACCCCCGGAATATCTTTTCTATTTATTTTCCACTATGGTTTCAACTTAATCAGACAGTTGGAACCAAGATGATATGGGTAGCAGTCATTGGGGACTGGTTCAATCTTATATTTAAATGGTAAGACTTCTGTTTTGTTTTATTTTTCCTAAAGCATATTCTTAAAAATGTAGCTTTGGCTTAGTCAAATTTTAGACTTGAAAAATCTTTCAAACATACTAGTTAACTTGAAACACCAGATTCATCAGTAGAACTTACAAAAAGCATAGAAATGTACACTTTAATTGACTTACAAATAAATTCCAAAACCCTACGACATGTATTCTGGGATTAACCAAGAAATTAGTTAAATGAGCATCACCATTATGAATGGATTGATGATTCTAAGGGCAACTTTGATAGTACAAGTTGAATTACCCAAAGCACCCACAGGAATTCCCTTATAAGGAAAAAAGTCCCTGTGTTCATGGGAGACTGGGATGCCAAAACTCCAAATGACTACCATCCTCTATAATGAGAATGCAAGTTCTTTGAGAATCTCTCAATTATGAGCTCTTCCCATTAACCCTCTGCTTGAATCATTTTTATAGGAGAAAATAGGTAGCTTTCAATTCTGTAATATTTTTGCATTTAAAATATATGAATATTAATATTTCTTTAAATACAGGATATTATTTGGTCATCGACCTTACTGGTGGGTCCAGGAAACTCAAATTTACCCAAATCAATCAAGCCCATGCCTTGAACAGTTCCCTACTACTTGTGAAACGGGTCCAGGTAAGCAATTAAGTAGCCTCAAGTTACCAAAGCTAATGCAACAGAGAGTGATTATATTTGATTTGATATTACTAAGGTTAAAGAAAATGTTATGGGTGAGGATGTTAAATGTTCGTAAGCAGAAAAATTGTTAATGAGAAAGAAAGACATTTTATGAATAATCAAATTCCATTTTGTTATTTGTGAAAGGATACAATGGAAGAATACTCCCCAGATGATTTTATATTGGGGCATTTACTGTTTGGAAGAATATAATGGTTTGATATAGGTAGAACAAATTCCCAAAGAACTATATTAATGTCCTAGAAATGTTGATTTATCTGCTGCCGAGCAACTTGCAAGTTATTGAAGGTCTTCTGAGAATTCCAGGAAATTGTCTGTACAAATTGTACAAAAAGTAAGGGCTTCTCAATATTACTGTTGTCAGTAAAGACTATCTCTAACCTTAGAACAATTTCTTTACATTTTTTTCTCTTGTATGTGTAGTGTATATGTAAGCTTCTTAGGACACTTCCTTTCCTTTATTATAAGTAAGATTATTTATGGGTGTTAAATCTTTACTGACAAAGACTGTAAAAAATGGGGGGCTGATGACATATCACTCAGTGGCAGAGTGCAGACTTCTTAAATACCCTGGAATATACTGATTTCTAGAATTTGATGAGCTTGAAAACCTGGGAATTTTTTTTTTTTTTTTTTTGCGGTACTGGGGATTGAACTCAGGGGCATTCTACCTCCGAGCTACACCCCCAGCCCTATTTTTTATTCTTTATTTTGAAACAGGGTCTCACTAAGTTGCAGAGTGCCTCACTAGGTAGCTGAGACTGGCCACGAACCCGGATCCTCCTGTCTCAGCCTCCCAAATGCTAGGATTACAACCGTGTGTGCCACCACGCCCGGCTTGGGAATTTTTTAAATTACTGTTTTTTGAGGTTTAATTTGACTTGATTTTCCTTAGTTTTCTCTACTTTTAAGCATTTCCCTATGCCCTGAAGTCATTTGTAATTTTCATAGCAAATAAGCTGTTCTAGTGTCCACTTCTGATCTTGATACCTAATTAACCACCTTTCAAATGGATGATACTTGTTGCAGGAAGTCCCTCGGGCCATGCAATGGGCTCGTCTTGTGTCTGGTATGTCATGGTGACAGCTGCCCTGAGCTACAGTGTCAGTCGGATGGATAAGCTCTCTCTCACTATGCACAGGTCAGCTCGCCTCTAGTTTCTGTTAGCATTGGCATAAGATGGCTTGGAAGACATACAGTTTTTTCCAAAAATACACTTGAGTATAAAAATATGAAAAGGTTGTTGAATGAAACGTGCTTATTCTGTCATAGCCAAAGTAGCTGAATGAATAGAAAATTAATGTTTTGTTTCAAGATAATGTTCTAATTAACTTACAGTGATTGCCACATTATTAAGAGTTGGAAATGTTTAACTGATCAATGACTTGCTAAGTGTGCCTTTGGGCTTCCAAAATTCAATTTTATTTTGGCATCTCATAAATAAGTCATCTAGGATTACATAAGGAAATATTTCTGTGTGTACATTTCCTTGCTCTAAGATTCCTCGCATTTTAAGAATCACCATTCCCCGGGAATGCATCCATTTATTCAGTAATATTATGCTTCCTCCTTTGAATAGCCAATGCTTTTGAGACCAATACTATATATTCTATCTTTAAAGACTATGCAATATTTTAAATTAAAAACATCTTAGAGGCAGCAAACTTAAATTTGAATGCTAATAGAATTAATATTAATAGATTTCTTAATGTTTAGAAAGTCATATCATTTAAAAATTATTGATAATTTGTAAGAATTAGGCTGTTTTCTTCCCTCTTTCCAGAAATCCTTTAACTGTCATTAAAACAATCCTAGTATCATTTTTGTCATAAATTGTTAGACTGCCTGAAATGTGTCAATTATGTGGCGTACGCTTGTAATCCCAGTACTTGGGAAGCTGAGACAGGAGGATCCGGGTTCTCGGCCAGCCTCAGCTACTTAGTGAGGCACTCCACAACTTAGTGAGACCCTATTTCAAATAAAGAATAAAAAATAGGGCTGAGGGTGTATCTTGGAGGTAGAATGCCCGTGGATTCAATCCCCAGTACTGTAAAAAAAAAAAATACTATACCATACATCATTATATAAAAATACTTCTAAGATAAGATGATTTCAAGAGCTATCACATGCTCAACTTTTGAGAGTAGTACTGAATAAGAAAAAAGTTTCTATATTTATTTATATGTTTATTCCTTCCTCCAATTAACAAACCTAGAAAAATAGGTGTTTCTTCTTAAAAAAAAAAAAACTCTTGTAACACCTTTATTTTTATAACTAATATTTTCTTTATCTATAAAAAATTATTGAGTGCCTATCCCTTACTTTAACATTACTAAGTCCTTGATCATTATTCTTTACCACAGATAACCCCTACTTACCTCCCCTTTGAAAGTCTCCTTTCTCTTTTTTCCTGTATTTCTTTAACCAAATCTTGGTCTGTTTATCAGAAACAAACCATTCAAGGATTCAATACTGTTAACTTTTTTAAATGACAAGTATTGCTTGAATTTTAACATTTTTATGAGTCTTTTGTACATTGCAGCTTAAAAATGAAAGTATATAACCCATTCCCTTGTTCTTTATTTTCCATATGCAAAAGAAAAAAAAAAAAAAAAAAACAAGGAACCAGCTGGGCATGGTGGTGTACACCTGTAATCCCAGTACTTGAGAGGCTGAGATAGGAAGATCACGGGTTCGAGAACAGCCTCAGCAAGTAGTAAGACTCTCATCAACCTAGCGAGACCCTGTTTCAAAATAAAATAAAATAGGTCTGGGAAAGTAGCTTGGAAGTAGAATGCTCCTGGGTTAACTCCTCAGTAACACACACACACACACACACACACACACACACACACACACACACACAAAATAAAAATAATAAAAAAAACACAAGGAACCAAGGCTCCTGAAAGTCTGTGAAATTCCCTTTTCAGCATGTGTTCTTCAAAGAAAGAGTGAGAGTAAAGAGAAAGCACAAATGACCAGGAGTAAACATATAAATATATGTATATATATGGTTTATTCTCTAGCATTCTAGGTATTAATAATTTTCCCAAACTTGAAGTTCCCTTAATACTTCTCCATCATAACAATCTTCCTTATTTCAATATCAAATTGGTTTCCTTTTTAGCATTTATTAAAATAAGTGGTTAAATTTATTAATTTTATTAATAGCATTGGTTAAATTTAATGTATTGAAAAATGTAGAAGCCTCCGTTAAAGCTTTTTGAATCCTTTGGAGCACATGAAAACATTTTGAAGAAAAGGCTCTAGAATCAAGTTACGTCAAAATGCCTCTAAGAAGGATCATCTATGGTCAGCCCCCTGGTTTAATGAATGATATAGTTTCTTTGCTTTTTAAACTTGCATCTGTTCTTCCATTGTAGACTGACCTGGTCATTTCTTTGGAGTCTTTTTTGGTTGATTCAAGTCAGCGTCTGCATCTCCAGAGTATTCATAGCAACACATTTTCCTCATCAAGTTATTCTTGGAGTAATTGGTGGTAAATATGTTTCCTTATCTTTAGTTGTGTCATTTGAAAGCTTTGGCTTCATTTGTCTTATGGTGTTAGATTATCCCTAATAATCAGTTTTTCTAAACTTCAGAGGTCTTGCTGTCAATCCACTGGAGCTTGGGTATTTCAACACACCTCTCACAACCTCTGTGCACACAGTGGCAGTCTCATTCAATGGTATAAATGCATGACTGCATAGTAGGCTTTTTTGAAGGGTGATGAGAGTTAAGTCCAACTCCCAAACCATCACTTCAGACACTGTGCTTGTGTCTTGGTTTGGGACACTTAATATTGACCCTACAGTCTGCAACCCAACCTGTCTGAAACATCTGAAGTGATTATTGCATGTCTGGACTTCATTTAGCAGCTACTTTGTATCTCTGAAACTGTCTTCACCACAACTAGCTTTCTGATGTTCAGCCCCACATACCTACATACCTTTCTAAACTAATTGGCTGTAGCAACTGACATATTAATTCCAAGCACCTAGATTAGCAGTCTGCCTATAAAATGGGCTGTCACTCAGTGCCACCGACTCTTGTGTGTGTGTGTGTGTGTGTGTGTGGTACTGGGGATTGAACCCCAGGGGCATTCTACCTCTGAGCTATACCCCCAACCCTATTTTTTATTCTTTATTTTGAAACAGGGTCTCACTAAGTTGTGGAGTGCCTCACTAGGTAGCTGAGGCTGGCCACAAACCCAGATCCTTTGGTCTCAGCCTCCCAAATGCTGGGATTACAAGCATACATCACCATGCCCAGCTCGCCGCTGACTCTTGACTAATCCTTCTGGGCAAATAGGGATAGTAAAAAGATTGTGGCGCAACCATGTGTTTTCATTAATGCCTAATATAGCTTGAGAAAATTGATAGAATTTAGGTGTGTAAAGCCCTGGGTCATTGAAAACTATGGCTGAACTCCCTCATGCAGAGAGGACTGATTCCTGAGGGGCTTAAAGGCGCACAGTCATCACCAGTGTCTCTTTTTAATCTCAGGCATGCTGGTGGCAGAGGCCTTTGAACACACTCCAGGCATCCAGACTGCCAGCCTGAGCATGTATCTCAAGACCAACCTCTTCCTCTTCCTGTTTGCACTCGGCTTTTACCTGCTTCTCAGACTGCTGGACATTGACCTGCTGTGGTCTGTGCCCATAGCCAAAAAGTGGTGTGCCAACCCGGATTGGATCCACATCGACACCACACCTTTTGCTGGGCTCGTGAGAAACCTCGGGGTCCTCTTTGGTTTGGGTTTTGCGATCAACTCAGAGATGTTCCTTCTGAGCTGCCGAGGGGAAAATGGCTACAAGCTGAGCTTCCGGTGGCTTTGTGTGGTGACCTCGCTGACCACACTGCAGCTCTACCACTTCATCAAGATCCCCACTCACAGAGAGCACTTATTTTACCTGCTGTCTTTCTGTAAGAGTGCGTCCATCCCACTGACGGTGGTTGCTCTGATCCCCTACTGTATACATCTGTTGATGAAACCAAGTGGAAAGAAGACAGACTAGAGTTGTGCAGAGGTAGTGCTCTATAGTCCCGGGATCGCTCTTCTCCGTCTACTGGTGGAACTACAAGGCAGGGAGAGACTGGAAAGCGCATCTCATCATAGGTGGAAAATGGCAGCCTCAGTCCCACCCTACCCAAAGGTTTACTTTGTCCTTTGCAGTGTTTTTTTTTTTTTAATTAGTTGCTAGCTTTAAAAAAAAAGACTATTTAACCCCGCCCCCCCAAATCTAAATTTCTGTATTTTCTTTTATTAGTACATTGTAATCATATTGTATTTTCATGAAAAAAAAAAAAAAAAAAACCCTGACAATATGGCAACACAGGGCATGCATACTCTACAGATAGCTGACTAGGGCTGAATACTGACTGTCTCCAGTAGGCCGAGAGGACTCTTCACTTTATCACAGTCTTTGGCACCTCAAGAGAAGCCCAGTGTCACATCTTAAAGCCTAGCTGCTTCCGGTTCCTGTGGTCATTTAATGGTGACCCCAGTCAAATCCAATCCCCTTAATTTTCAGATAACAAAATGGAGATCCATTCAGGTAAAAAAAAAAAAAAAATTGCCTGTAGTCATGCTGTGTTAAAACAGGAATTAGAACCTATGTCTGCTGATTACATATTTCCATTACACTCTGTTTGTTTCTTCATTTTTAAGAAGTAAAAATCGGGAGGAGTAAATGCTTCTATTTAGATTCTATGATGATTGCCATGAATGATAGCTGTTTTTCCAGAAATGGTATTGAGATGCCACATTCAGTTTGATGTATGCCCTGTGTGCAGGGTCTTGACGGGACAGCGGTGGCTGTTGCAACGGATACACAAGCATATCCAGCAGAAATGATCAGGCCAGGCTCCTGGCTGGACTTGACCCTCCTCTTGACTCCTGGTCTCTGTTTCACAGTACTGCTTGTCAATATTTCAATAAATCCTGCTGAAGATGCTCTGCTACAATGTTATTTATCCCCCAGAGCCTTATCTCTTCCCTATGACACCCCCATATTTTATTCTTAGAAGCCAATCTTTCAAAACTGGGAAAATCAAGTGCTTTCTATGAAGTTACACTCCAACCCAGGAAAACTATTAAATGATTGCATTTATCTCTATGTGTATTGACGTATGATGAAAATCTACATTTTTACTTTAGAAAACTACTAATTATAGACTAACAATATTATACTAACAAATTCTCAGTAAAGTTTTTTTCTCTTGGTCTAGTAATTATGAACTTTAAGTTGGTAACTATGACATTTCAATCATGAACAAGGATTTTTTTTTTCTTTTTGTGATTGGACCCAGGGGCATTCTACCACTGAATTACATCCCCACCCCTTAAAAAAAATTTTTTTAAAGACAAAATCTACCATGGCTGGTCTTGAATTTGAGATCTTCCTGCCTCAGTTTCCCAAATTGCTGGAATTATAAGTGGGTACCATCTGGTCCAGAACACACAAAGATTTTGAGTGTGATTTTGCTATACATGTTAATGACCTATGATCTACCACATTGTTTATGTAACTCTTCTCAAGAATATCAGCACATTAATTATTTTAGATAGTGATATATTAAGTAACCATAAATACTTATGAAAACATAATAGTTCAAGTGAATGCTATTTAACAAGATATTAGTGGTGAACATAAACCTTTAAAAACCAAAGTGCTTATTGGCCCCTTTCCAAGTGCATATGTAGAGCATGTGCTGTAGCTTTTATAGAGCAGGTCTAATAGCTTTCTTTTTTTGGTACTGGGGATTGAACTCAGGGGCATTCTACCTCTGAGCTATACCCCTAGCCCAATTTTTCATTCTTTATTGTGAAACAAGATCTCAGTAAATTGTAGAGGGCCTCACTAAGTAGCTGAGGCTGGCTGCGAACCCACGATCCTCCTGTCTCAGCCTCCCAAGTCCTAGGATTACAAGCGTGTGCCACTATGCTTGTCTTCAATAACTTTCTTTTCTAATGATAATTGATTCCTAAGCAAAAAGTTAAGAGATGAAGAAAGATTATTTTAGGATTAAATTTGTTTCATGCAGATGGGACAATTGAGGTGAAAGTTGAAAATAATGATTTTCATTCATTTCCTCAATGTCTCTGCCCCACTGTAAGATCACTTCAGTCTTTTAACACTTTTTGATGCATTTACTCCATTGCCTCTCCTACTGCATGTGTCAGAGGTCTTATGAGGTTAGTGATGTTCATCGGAAGCCTCCAATACAGTCTCAGCCTGCTCTCACCACAGCTTGAGGAGACCAGGGTGTTAGTAGCCAAAGATTCTGCCAAAATGCTTGACCCCCACCATGAAGCCCTTCTCGGTGCAATGGAGAAGCTTTTTTCTACTACTCCACACAGCTGTCTGTTGGGTGATATGTGGTCTTCAGAGTGGGAAGAAGATGAACTGTGGGCTTATTTTCCATAATTAATCTCCAACTCTACTCCTATCTACCATAAAGCTTCAGAGGCTCCTTGTGAGGAGTTTTTTTTTTTTTTTTTTTTTTCTTTGTTTCTATTCTAGTTGCAGTCTGCTGGAGGGATCCATGTGGCCACACCTTGCTTCTGCAATTGAAACTGCGTAGGCAGTAAGAGGGGCAGCTTCCGACAGCCTTGGAGAAAATGCCTGCCTTTAATAATGATGGAAAGACTCTTCTGTTTCTGATTTGTCAGACGTAAGCAGACTTGAGCTCCTTTGACTTACTGTTACCATATTCATATATTCAAAAGTTCTACACATCTACAATTCAGGAGAAAAATGTCTATATCATGAGTTTTCAGGAAGGGATAATCTAGACAACTGACTTGGGAAACTGTCTATAATCAAACAAATTTGAAAAGAAATACAGAGGAATTTATTTTTGCTGAAACTAGCTATTAAGAGGAATGTTGAGCCTCATTCTTTTGACAGTCTATTGATGGGACATCTACCTTAGAAGGTTACGCTCATGCCTTCTCTGTATCTTTTTCACTATAACAGAAGGGCAATTTAAAAAAATGCCCCTAGGTTCCATCCCCAGTATAAAAAAAAGTTTTTGAAGCCCAAAGCTAGCTATCTAAATATTATATATTAAAATTTTGTAAATAAATTTGAAATCAAATGGTTACATACACATATAATAAACTCTTGGTAGGAGAGAAAGTTAAAATGATTTGAGTTTAAATATTATTACTTTCTTAAATATATTAACAGTATTTCTTAGCATTCTTCTGTTGGAACTGTGCATGGTAATGGAGATGTTCTGTAAATTTGCTGTTCAACATGGTAACCACTAGCCCCTATTTGTCATTTTAGTCAGTGGCTATTGAGCACTTGAAGTGCAGCTAATGCACCTGAGGCTCTGCATTATTAAACTTTAATTATTTTAATTAGTTTACATTTAAATACTCATATGTGCCTAGTGGCTACTGAGTTGGACGTTACAAATCAAGTCCCACAATGTTTTTTCCTTGAAAACAAAACAAAAGTATTTTTATATTGTCTTCTATTCTTTTTTTTTTTTTTTTTTGTGGTACTGGGGGTGGAACTCAGGGGCATTCTACCTCCAAGCTATACCTCCAGCCCTATTTTTTATTCTTTATTTTGAAACAGAGTCTCACTAAGTTGCAGAGTGCCTCACTAGGTAGCTGAGGCTGGCTGTGAACCCGTATCCTCTGGTCTCAGCCTCCCAAATGCTGGTATTATAAGCGTGCGCCACCATGCCCGGCTTTGTCTTCTATTCTTGCAAGACAACCTGAATTGGTACTAAAAAGTTAACAGTAGATTCTGCTACATTTTTCAAAGGGGCCTCTGTAGATCTGGGGTTCTCCCTATCTCTGTCCTGTGAGCTCTAGCCATCTTGGTCTCCCTGGAGTCAGCTCTGTTACCTCAATTTTGGGGAGTCTGGGTTGGCACTTCCTTCACCATGTGCTGGAAACCTAATGACTGCAAAATCAGGTGGAGTTTTACCCAATATTCGTGACCACATCGTGGATGACTTTTTCTAACCATGTTTTTCTGCATTTCTGGGTTTAACATATATGTATGCCTGACAACAATACTTCCATGGAGATTCAGAAACTGTTCACCAAAAGATCACTAGTGTACAGTTGCCCTTGAAGATTCCCTCTCATTTACCATCTGTCTAGCCATTTTGGAAACTGCAAATATCTTCCTGGATGAATATCTGGATCCTAGTGCTGCCAAGAAACGAAGGTTCCTGACTTTTCTCCCCTTTCCTTACCTTCAGTGCTTCTGAGGATGGTTCCACTTGGAAGGTAAAGTGGTGCCACTTGTTAATTCTTTTAAATCATGATTTTGTTTTTCTTTAAAAGAAAGTTAACAGAAGAAAAGATCTATAAAAAGCAACAACTCCAGAAATTTCTGCTCAGTGACAGCAATGAGAAAATTCTAAGAATTAGAAGGGCTTCATTTTCAGCTCTGCAAAGAACAAACACAGTTTATGTCAAATCTGAGACTGGTTTGGTATGGACTGCTAATTACTGTCACTGCGATCCTTTGATGGAGATCACAGTAATGACTTAGAAGAAACCAAATCTCATTTGAAGAAATTAGCACAGCAGTGATTGCTCTAAAGGAGGGAAATTTTTTAAAAGTTTGAGGTTATAAAGGTTAGCATAAAACCAATTAATTGTCTTCTGTCTTAATTTTAAAAAACTTCTTAGAATCTTTTCCTCTAACAATTTGCCATGAGATTTCTGAAGAGAGTCTGTCTTTGTGATGTTTCCCCCAAAGACAATACACTCAGCCGGAGCTGCCAGGAAAGATGAGGGGGAAGGAATGAATGGCAGCAGCTATGGTTCTGCTGAGTGGGGTTCACGGCACAGACCAGGGCAGTCAGGAGGAGTGCAATTCTCCTGCCTCAGCTTCCCAAGTACTGGGGTCATAGGTGTGTGCCACTATACCCAGCAACCCATCACTGGATATCATAGATCCTATTCAAGTCCTACAGTTCCATAATTCTGCATCAAAAACAACTGAACCTTCAGATCTCTTTCTCTCCATAAGCATTCTAAACTCTTCCTTTGAACAACTTTTTGAGTGAAAGCAATGATGGAACCCTCGCTCTCTTGCTATTTGAAGACTGCACCGACTTAAAGGGTTCTGTCGTGTTACTGTGCATCGCATTCTCTTAGCTTCAGAATGTCAATGCCTTGCCCATCCTGGCCAATCAAGAAGCTGTCTGAGGTCCACTTGTGGATCCCAAGAGCATCAGAAAGTGGGGGGAGAGGAGGCTGAGGCAGGTGTCAGCAAATTTAGACACTAGATATACAAAGGATTTTGTGGAGTTTGGTGGCCATGCCCTGGACTAGAGTTGTCTTACATTCTAGTCTGGCTCTGCACTGTGATTCTCAGAGGATATGTGACATTGGTGGCTTCGGTTCACTAAGTTCTCAACTGAGGGACTTAGTAAGGCTAAGAATGGAAAGTTCATTCCGGCTGTGACATCCTGCAAATCTGAGGGTCTCGTTCAATCAAATTTCATATGCTCTGGCTCTTCCTCTAGTTCCTCTCTTTTGTTTGCTCTTTGTGGAAGATTTCCAGGTGTATTTTTTGTTCATTTTCCTATGAAGAGTAGAATCAAAGGTGATAAAGAAGGCTGTGGCAAATGTATTCCATAGATACTGATTTTTTTTTTTTTTTTGGTGGTGGTGGTGGTGGTACTGCAGATTTAACTCAGTGGTGTTCTACCACTGAACTACATCCCCAGCTGCCCTTTTTATGATTAATTTTGAAACAGGGTCTCACTAAGTTGCTGAGGGCCTTGCTAAGCTGCTGAGGTTGGCCATGAACCTGTGACCCTCCTGTCTCAACCTTCTAAGTATTGGGACAACAGGTGTGTGCTGCCATGCCCAGTTCATACTTTTAATTTTACTTACAGGAGATGAACAAGGCTGTACGTTCTAAAAAGGTCTCCACTTTGAAATTTGCTACCCAAACAATTTGAATCTATATAATATGTTTTAGTCTTCAAACATTCTATTTCAATTAATTAAAATTTTATAGCTATGAAAAGAGATGCATGGAGATGTGAAATGATTAAACTGAAACAATGGGACAAGATTATTAACAGGAGAATATTCACAGACTTACTGTCTACCCATTGTGTAAACAAAGTGATTCTATAATTAAATTGCCAATTCCATTTCTTCTTCCTCAACATCCTAGAATGGAAATTTTTGCTGGAAGAGATATTGAGCAGATACAGATAATAATAGACTGAGTGAGAAGAAGGGAACTTTGTTTTGGGGGAGGTAGGGTTGGAGGTGTTTAAGCAATTATGCTGTGTGAGGAAAATGACTGCAAGTTTGAAATCATTTTTCAGTAAGTTTGTTGTGAGCTAATTATGGATCTCTCAAAGACATAAAGTTAACTTTTCAATTTATGACTGTTGAAGTATGCTACTTGAATGCAACACAGCTTTTCCAATAAATTACATCGATGCCAAAATTCTTGAGGACAACCATGATAAATGAAATAGAAATAATTTATTCTCAGATTCTAATAGGGCTTTACTTTTCTAACTCCCACCTGACATTTAACAAGCACTTGAGGTGCTAGAGGTGCAAGGACGAGTTCACAGGCTCCACCCTGGGGAGGTCCCCTTGGCTTCCTGATTCACCTGCTGTAGTTCTTGGTAGGCTCCAGGGCTCCCTCTAGCCAGAGGGATGGGAAAAATTGGATTGAGATCATATATGCCTATAAATTAACTGGTAACATGATTCCCCATCTTCTCTAACCCATGCCTTTTCAAATTCACCCTTTTCCTGAATCACTTTCTTTTCAATTCTATCTATATTCTGCCAGTGGAATCCAGATTGTTCCCAATCTACCCGCAAAGTATCACGTGAGACTATGAGAAAGCAGCAGCATCACAGTCATCCACACCAAGTGCCTAAGTAGCAGCTTCCTTTATTTAAAGCATAGTATGTGAAATGGTCCTAGAAAACCGCTAGAAAGAGCTACAAGGATGTCCATCCTCCTTTACATAGCAGTGATATTTGAAAAAAGATGGATTAATTCCTTCTTTAAACAAATATTTTGGAATATCTCTAGATATAAAGGTCATATGTGGAGGTCATTTAAGTACACATCAGTAATTCAGCATTGCATTATTTTTTGCATACTTATGTTTCAGTATTTTTATTAATAGAGATCTGACTGTAGCTACTAAGATTGTGTTGGCACGGTGGCATGTGCCTGTAATCTCGATACTTGGGAGGCTGAGACAGAAAAATCACAGGTTGGAGGTCAGCCTCAAAAACTTAGTGAGACTCTCAGCAAATTAGCAAAATCCTGTTTCAAAATAAAACATAAAAAGTGCTCGAGGTATAGTTTGGTGGTAAAATGTTCCTGGGTTCAATTTATTTTGAAACAGAGTCTAAGTTGTTGAGGCTGGCCTTGAACCTGTGATTCTCCTGTAAGTCTCCCAAACTGTTCATCTCTACTTTGATTCTTAACTTTATATATTGGAAATCTGTACTCTCAACCAATAAGATGGCACACAATTTTTTTTTTTCTTTTTCTGTACTCTTTCATGAAAATTGTGGGCCCTTGTTCTATGTCACCTTGGGAGATCATTTCCCTGTCTCCAGCTATTCTGGTGTTCTTGAATTTCTCTCTCTGTGTGAGAGTAGGCATTTTACCTGCATTATAGAAAGGAGGAAATTGTCAATTCACCAGCTGTCTATATATTGTTCTTTTCCTTTTATGCAGCATAGTTTGTCATCGCTCTGATTTATTGGATTTATTGGGTTGAATAGTTGCATCTAGATAGCTACATGCCAGTCACGTGTACACCGCTTACTCATTATGAGCCTTAGGACACTGTACAGCTCACTAATGAGCACATTATAATGATGGCCAGTGCTAATTAGATGATAATCATGTGCATCGCTTTATTTACAGTCTATCCATTTAGATTAATTGGACATTTAATTGAACACAGTGTGAAAGAAGTTGGAATTGGGATTAGAGGCTTGTCACAATTACTTTCACCTGCTATCCCATATGCAGGTGAGATTATGCCCTTGAATTGGAAATTTGGAGAAAATTCAAATGTACATGATGCTTATTTTACAGTGGCATACATACATATGTAAATCTATCTCAAAATGTGTTTGGAAATAGCAACCAAATTTTCAATTTTTTTAAATCTCTACTAACATCCTTATGTGACCTGATTACAGAAAGACTTTGCATGCATAAGAGACATTTAATAAATCAGATGAGATCAGGTACATTAAGGGTGGTATGGCCATAGATGAGATCTTTAATAAAACAAAATTTAAGTTGTAAATATGAGGTGGGATCCTAAACCAACCTGATGAGAATGTTCTGATGATTTCTTAGGATAGGAAACTTACATTTAATTCTGTGTGTGTGTGTGTGTTTTCTTTGTGTGTGGGGAGGGGTACTGAGGGTTGAACCCAGGAGAATTCTACTTCCAAGCTATACCCCCAGCCCTTTTTATTTTTGGTGTTGAAACTGGGCCTCACTAGGTTGCTGAGGGTCTTGTTAAGTTGCTCAGACTGATCTCAAATCTATAATCCTCCTATCTCAGCCTCCTAAGTACTGGGATTACAGGCATATGCTACCACACCTGGCACATTTAATTCTTGAATAATATATAGCAAAATATATCTAGTTAAACTCCTATAAGTTTTTCTCTATTAGGATATAATATGAAAATATTTTAGGATCTAACTTTTTAAACGAGTATGTAATTGCCAAAGATTATATCTATGCGGGCGGCACTCAATTTAAAGTGTCTTTTCCTCGAAATAACTTCCTCAGAGAACAGTTGAGTAGACCTAGAGTAACTATATGAAAAAGACTCTCAGACAAAAGGTCCTAGAGGCCAACTTTTCTTTTTCCATCAAGTAGTAGCATTTCTAGGTTCTGGACTTCTGCTTCTAGATAATTTTGAAATGGATCAAGTGACTGATTGTTTTTTTTCCATTAGGAAGTTGGAAAATGGGCTTCTCCAAATACTTCATAAAAATCATTCATAGAAAGAAATAATGAATAATCCATAAATTAATGGAACAAAACTTGTTTTGGGGAGAGATACTCAGGAAGCTTAGAGTCTATGGCAGTATTTAAAGTTATATATTTTCTTGCACCAAGAAATCTTCTTTCTCTTTCATTAGCTCAAACAGGTGAATCTTCAGAACAGAATGTGACTAAGATGTGCTCTAAGTCTAAATACTCATCAGATTTTTAATATTTCATATGATAAAATGATATGAAATATCTCAGTAATAATTCTTATGTTGATTATGTATTGTGATAATAATATTTTCTATATATTTAGTTAAATAAAATTTGGATGTAAAATGCATACATTAAATACATTTAAAATAATATATTTTTGGATTACTCTCTTTCAGGGACCTCTGCCCTCTTTTATGAGAGAAGCTGCTTTTATCATATCTTTCCTCAATTGAAAATAAACTTTCATATTTTGATATCCTCCCCAAATAAATGAATAATACATTTTCTCCTCTTTGTTCACATTTTTAGCTATTTAGTTACCACTGTGAAATATGAGGAAAATGAGGATCCAGTTGTTCTATATCCATGTCCTATCCCATCCCCAATCTTCTCCACGTATTTTTTCTTCACTTCCATAACCTGTCTACAATTTTGATCTAGATCAGTATCAAGCTGTTGCAGGAGGCCAGGTATGGAGAGATGACGACCTGAAGACCAGTTTGGGAAGGAGAATTTCTTTATTTTTGCCAGTAGGGCCCAGAGGACCAAGTCCTAAATTTGAGCCCCAGTGGTGTCAGCACACAGATTATATAGCCTCAGGGTGATGGGGCAGGTCTTGATTGCTCAAGGGTACAGAAGCTTGGGTTAGGTTTTGTTGGGAGCGGCAGAAGCAGTCGCACCCGAAAGATGGCGCCTGGAGGAAGTACCTACGTGCAGTAAACAACTCCTAATATGGTGTTGTTGCTTGATGGCAATGCTAGCTGGTGAGCAGGCTTAGTTTCCTGACCAATTAGAGTACAGATATGTGCCTGATCCTGATTGGTCAATGACAGAAATATAAGCGGCGGGTTCTTGGGGGATGGGGCCGGACCAAGTTATCTGAAGACCTGTTAACAAGAGCAATCCTGAGTAAAGCTTCATGTAGAAGGAACCTGTTGTCGTGTGCTTTTCTCCGCCGGTCGGGTAGCGGCGCGCGGCAAGCTTTCAGTTTCTTTTCCTGATCTTGATTCCTCTAACTGCTCCCATGTGGGTGGGGAGCCTGGTTAAAGGAAATGAGTTCTAGATGGAGAAAGTTCTGGCACCATCTTAGGTTCCTGCTTCATTTCCCCTTTGGATACCCTGCCGTAGCACCTATTGTTGAGGTCTCATATTTTGAACACCTGCTTGAGGAAAGGAGGTCATCCACAATAGTACTGCTTGAGCTTGCCAGTAGTGAGAAGGGATAGTAAGGGTGTAGCCTGGCTTGTTTTGGATAATCCTAGCAAAGTCCAGATGATGAAGAACATCCTTAGGCTTCAGCCATGCATAGACTAGTCAGCTTCCCAGGTGTGACTGGAGCAGGGCATGGTGTCTTTAACAGAGTCAGGTGGCAAGGATTATCAGGGTCCATTGCAGCTTCCCACTGCTGTTCTGGGGTGGCCCTGTTGAGGCAGCTGTGATGGATTCAGGCAGCTATGCTGTCTACTTTTGTAGCTGTGCGGGTAGTTAAGATAATGGCAATGTTAATCCATTCATGTATTGATGGACACCTAGGTTGGGTCCATAATTTGTTTATTATGAATGTGCTGCTATAAACATGGATATGAATGTCATAATCTGATTTCAGTCCCTTTTGGAAAGATACCCGGGAGTGATATAGCTGGATCATTTGGTGGATTCATTTCCAGTTTTCTGAGGAATCTCCACACTGATCTCCATAGCAGCTGCACTAATTTGCAATCCCACCAACAGTGTGGAAGAGTTCCCTACATCCTTGCCAGTATTTATTGATGATTGCCATTCTAATTGGGGTTAGATGGAATCTCAGTGTGCCTTTGATTTGCATCTTCCTGATTGCTAATGATGTTGAACATTTTTCAAATATTTATTTCTTCTTTTGTGAAGTGTCTATTTAGTTCAAATGCCCATTTTACCTCCTGCCTATGTCCCTACATGTCAGCCTACCTGTGAGCATGGCCAGAGAGGGAGTGACCAGTGTTCTGCTGGGACCCAGAAAGGACAGGAGGGGGCTCTGCACCTCTGCTCCTACACAGGCTTTCAGCCCAATCTTGTCTTCAGTCCTTTCTGGCCCTCTCCCTCTCCCTTCCAGAAGGACCCTGCAGCTTTACACACTGAGCCTTTCTAGGGGTGTGTAGTACAATGGCTTTCCCTCACTAATAGATTACAGTTATGTTTTATCTCATCTTCTAAATCCATTATCAGTTGTTTATTTGCATTCTGGCTCTCCAAATTCGTAGCTGGCATCAGTGTGCTTTCTGTATTCTTGTGGCATTATGCCTTTTAAAATTCCTTTAATACCAGTTAGTGGTATTCGAGGGAGCAGGGACAAGCATGAGTGCTTTTCTGCTGTATGTAACTGGTTTTTTACATATAACACCTTGGGAAGATAAAGCAAGGTAAGAGGTGCTATTTTCACTTCATGAATAGGATTTCAGAGAATAAAGGACAGCAACCAATATGGAGGGTTGGTGAGAACTACAAGGCCTGGGATGGAGTCCCTGCTCCAGCTGCACCAGGGGGCTCTAGTTCAGTACACAGTGACTTCACCTCCCCGGCACCTCACTCGGAGTCTGGAGCCAAAATGAACACACCTAACTGGTAAACCCTGCTTATCCTTGCCCCCTCTGCATCCTTCAGCCTGAGAGTTTATAGTGCATGAAAAGTCCTCAGCACCCAATCCTCAGCCTCAGAGATGAATGGATCTGCTTTTCTGAATAAGAAAATCTTAGTTAAGAAATAGAATTAGCCTTTGGTCCTTTTTCTTTTTTCACATTTGACTATGGTCCAGCTAACAAACATTTGTTGAATGCCTAGGACAGACCAGGCTCTGTGAATACCAAGGGTTCACAAATACAGAAGACAGTCCTCTGCCCTTGAGGAGTTCAAAGTCTCATTCATTCCATGACCCGTAGCACAGTGATGGTGACTAGCTCTTGGGTAGAGAAGTACTGGCTGGTGGCTAGGAAGCTGCTTGACCTTGAATTTTCACTCACACTGACTCCAGTTTCTTTCATTTCCTATATAGACATCTAAAGCTGAATTATTGTTGAAAAACATTAGAAAGTAGCTTGGATCCCAATGAATAGCTATATCTGTAAAAGTAACATATTAACATCTTCCCTAGCCCCCCTTTTGGGGGTGCTGGGGATCAAATCCAGAACATCTTGAATGCTGGGCAAGTGCTGTACCACTGAGCCACACCACCACCCCTGTGCATGAAGTTCTTGAGCCATGTCAACTGATGGGGGCCCCCGTAGTGACCAGCTTGTAGTAGGCTCCCTTCTGGGTCATCAGTTCTTCATGGGTCCCCTTTTCAATCACCACCCCTTGTGATATGACAGCGATGATGTCAGAGTTCTGGATGGTGGACAAGCGATGAGCAATGACGATGCAGGTCCGGCCCTCTCTGGCTTTGTCCAGGGCAACCTGCACTGTCTGCAAAGAAAAGACAGAAAGTTGATGCAAAGACACATGATTGTCCCCAGCCTGCCATCATGAGAGATCAATTCAATGCCACCTGAGTAACAATTTCAGGCTTAGGGGTAAACCAAAGGTCTAGCATAAAATCAGATGAAGCAGGTATTTGCTGATACAATGCATCAGTGAGTTAAATTATAGCTCACGGGTTGGGAAATTTCAGTGAAACAAGAATGAACCAAACTCAAAATCACTATATAATTTTATAATATGTGATGGTATAGTTCATTAAAATGAAACCAAGGAAGCAATGTAGGGCAGAAGTTAAGTGATCATTTCCAGTACTTTTCTGTACTGAGGACAAATTGAAGTCTCTCCAACATGCAATCCTGATTTTTAAAGTGTTAGTCATAAATTTTGACATTCATAATTGTGTTTCCCTCGCTTACATCTCCTTTCATGCAAATTGTTTATCTCCTCTATGTTGTATGTGGCCTGCTACACATAATTTAAGAGATATAAAATACATTATGTCTAACAGACCACCTAAATTATTTTATTTTAAGAAAGTTAATTATTTGCCACTTGGCCTAAATAATCTTAAAAATATTTATTATTTTAAGTTATTTTTTTATTTGAAGCTGGGCGTGTTGGCACACGCTTGTAATACCAGTACTTGGGAGGCTGAGACCGGAGGATCCGGGTTGGCAGCCAGCCTCAGCTACTTAGTGAGGCCTTCTGCAACTTAATGAGACCTTGTTTCAAAATAAAGAATGAAAAATAGGGCTGAGGGTGTAGCTCAGAGGTAGAATGCCCCTGAGTTCAGTCCCCAGTACCCCCCCCAAAAAAAAATTTATTTGAAACAATCCTATACTAGTAATAATCTAAATGATTATCTTTTGCTTCCACAAAGTAGAAAATCAAGACATACCTTTTCACTTTCTGTGTCTAGGGCAGAAGTGGCTTCATCTAATAGCAAAATTTTAGGATCTCGCACGATGGCCCGAGCAATCGCAATGCGTTGTTTCTCTCCTCGAGAGAGTTGAGACCCCTGGGTCCCAACATTAGTGTGATATTTCTGGAAAAAGTATGGTAAGCTTGAGAACTGGAAATAATCATTGCTCCTGTATTTTATGAAGCCCACATCAGTGATTTCTCTGTGAATTTAGATCTTTTTTTTTTTGTGGTATTAGGATTGAACCCAAGGGCATTCTGCCCCTGAGCTACACCCCCCAACCCTTTTTATGTTTTGTTTTGAAACAGGGTCTCACTAAGATGCTGAATTTAGGGCCTTGCTAAATTGCTGAGACTGGCCTCAAACTTGCAACCTCTTGTCTCAGCCTCTCAAGTATTGGGATTATAGGCCTATACCACCATGCCCAGATTATTTGTTTTCTTTTTAACTTAGAAATAGTGAATGGGTCATATAAAAGATATCATGTCTAGTCAGAAATAGCAGAAAAATAAGACGTTTGTGCTGAAAAATGATGGTATTTTATTCCCCATCTCTGAGTTTCTTTTAGATTTATATGTTCAATCTCTTTCCCCCTGTGTCTAGGAATGACCTCATATAAGAGATCCTCCTTGATTTTAGACTCCCTGATTTCCAAATTCTTAATGGGAAAAGATATTTCCAAGATGAAATAATGTCAGGAATAGAAATGCCTCTGGCCTGCTTCTTTACTGGGGAGACATCATTCTAGTATACAAGGCTTGGTGTGAATTTATACCCTGCTGCTTAGTGGCTCTGCAATCTTGAACAACTTATGTAAATTTCTTTGAGCTGCAAACTCATCTGGAAAATGCAATATTAGTATGCAGTTCACATATTTGTTATAAGTTCTTAATGAAATTTGGAGGGAAAATGTCTACCTAGATGCCTGGCATGGCTACATTAAACATAGTTAACATTCACAGAGTACTTATGTGTCAGGAATCAGGCTAACATTCTAGCCGGAGTATCATTTAATATTCACAGAAACCACATTTTCCCCACCTACAGATTATAAAACTTGGTCACAGAAAGGCAAGAAAATTGCACAAAGACAAATAATAAGCAGTAAAAAGAAAAACTAAATTCAGGTGTATCTAGTGTCTACCTTGCCTTCCTTATCAAGATCTGCTTCTTCCCTTGCCTCTCTTTCCCCCAACAAAGCTCAACTAAGCCAGGTGAGACCATGGTGACCTCCTTTGTCCTTATGGAGATGAAGTGGTCAGTGAAGGGTACTATGGGCCAGTCTGTATGAGAAAGAGGCAATAAGCCAACTCCAAGTCAGTTCTTACACACATTGAGTAGGTGCTCAATAAAGATTTGTGGAATAAATAGACCCTTCAGGGGACATATAGCTTTGTTTTCAACTCAGAAAATTATAATTTCCACAGCTTTGCTGATTAGCCAACCTAGGTTAGAACTAGGGCACAAGCCTAAAATAAGACTTGTGGAGACTTGGGAATTAAACCCAATGGCATTTTACTTCTGAGCTACATTCCTGGCCCTATTTTATTTTTTATTTTGAAACAGGGTCTCACAAAGTTGCTGAGGTTGGCTGCAAACCTGCACTCTTCCTGTCTCAGCCTCCCAAATACTCCAGGTGTGGGCCACCACATGGAGGCTTTCCAAGTGATACATTTTTAATAATGAAACGTAGAAGGTTAAAGGCAATATTTGGTTCCTACAACTTGACTTTAATTTCTTAATTTTCCTTGTGATCCACTACCAAGAGAGAGTTGGTGAATGGAAAGATGCCAAGTTGATACTTGTGCTAAGTTTGGACTTGGCTCTAGAAAAGGAAGAGACACCAAGGCAGATGCCACTTATCTCATCATAAGTGCATGCTTTCATTTTAATTTTTTAAATTTATATTTTGTGTGCAGATGGCATAGACAGTCTCAGAATGGATCTGTAATTGTCCCAAAGTTACACACAAGTGGCAAAGCTTGGATTCAAACCCAGGTCTGGCCCAAGTGTCAGGCTTCCCCACCATGCTATGCTAATGCTCCAGGTGATAGTGCTTTTGTATGACCAATTCTATAGCATCCATTTTGGAGGATAATATACTTTCCAAAACCAAAGAATATGTTGATTTCCATTTATTTTACTTAAAATACTAAGATAATACTGGGGCATTGGTAAAAAAAAAAAAAAAAAAAAAATGTATTGCCTTTTAACTTCTCCCTGAGCCACAGTTATAAGACTTCTTGGGCATTCCGCCTCTCCCCACCTCCATTTACCACAGGAGTGATAGACTCGGTACACACCTCTGGGAGGGACATGACAAAGTCATGCAGCTGAGCCTGCTTTGCAGCTTCGATGACTCTTTCCATGGGGATTTCTTTGGTGTTGTCCCCATACCTGATGTTGTCCATTATGCTACAGGCAAACAACACTGGCTCCTGGGAAACAATTCCAATGTTCGAGCGAAGGAACGGGACATTGACTTTTTTGCTGTCATGCCCATCTATTATCTGCCAATAGAAGCCACAACAAAGGGCACTGAGTTTTAGAATTTTAGTAGCAAGGAAAGCTCATATTATAGAGTTAAGTGTTACACAGGACTTTTTTTTTTCTTAAGAAATAACATTCTCAAGACTCTGGGGAATAAACTATGTTACCTTTCATATCTGGTGCTGGTGTCTATCAGTAGTACTATGAAAATTAATACTGTTTGGACTATAGTTTTGTTTGTTTTTTTCCCAAACTCTAGCTCTACAGGTGCTATAAGTGAGAAAGATGCTCAGGACACTATTTAAGTTAGGAAAATAATTTTTCATACTCTGGCATGGCACAATCTCTACAAGTATGCAGAATTGCCCTATGAGGCTCTGTGAGTTACCAAGAGGATTTTTCTACATGAAGCTATTGGACAATACAAGAATCAGCCTTTGCCCTTGGTTTTACTGACAGTAATCTCTAGTTAACTGCGATAATAAGCCCGAGGAAGAAAAAAATACTTTCGTTCACTTAGTCCATCAACTCATATATTGATTTGCCAGCCATAAAGACTCCATGCAAAGCAGTATGTATCTGATATATAAAGAAAACATAACTTGTTTTCCTTCCTAGGAGTTCATAGTCTAGAAAGCAGGGAAGTGTAGCTACTCAAATTCCCACCATTTGAGCTGGTTAGCTTAAGAGTCCTATACTGTAAAGGTGCAGTATGCCCAATATACTTGGCCCTATGATTTCAGAATAAAATATACATTAAATGGGGTGAAAAGATTAGATTTTAGATAATTTTTAAGTAATGGAAAAAGGCAAGAACTTTTAGAAAACATAAAGCATTCTTCAACAACATCCCTTCCTCAACTTTCTCTACCCAGAGAACTTTTGTGTGCAAAGCACAACTTACTACCTAATTAGAAACTGAGCTGTTTGCTAGTTGTTGTATATGTGTTATACCATAAGCTCCTAGCAGACAGAAGACAAGTCTCATGTTCCTTAAGAACCTCCCACAGAGAGTACTAAACACATCATAGATATCCAGTTAAGTGTTGAAAATATTTAATTTGGTAGGTTCCCAAAGAGCAAAGAGGAGTTTAAAAATTGTTAGGAAGTGATTGTTTTCCCATTTTAAAGCATTGGTAGAAATGTTTTACAATGAAATAAGAAAAAATATTGTGCCTATGAAATGCAAGACATCATAATGATTTCTTCATGGGCATTATTTCCTATCTGTGATTAGACATTCACTGTGCACATTCACAGGCATACTCAGTATCCATGTTAATGTTGGAGAAGTCAAATATGATGGATTTAGGTCTCTGCATCTTACGTACTTCACAGTTGACCTGGGTAATTGACATGATAGAGCTGACACTTGGGAAAACTGGATCCTTTCCCTTACAGATATCACGTCTCCAATGCAATGTGCTTTCAAAAAATAAAATACTTTTAAAAAATTAAAATCTTTACACCTAAAATTAATAACAGAAGTGATTATAAATTATAGGTAAGCAATTCATGCCCCTTATTATTATAACTCCCTGGATTCTTTTGGTATCTGCTTGCTTGTTTTCTTGTTTTGTGCAAGGGAATCTCTGCATATTTGTTTGAAAACAAATAGAAAAAAACCAGAAATACTGTGAAAAATAAGAAAGCAATTCGCCAATTTCCTTTCCTTTCCCCTCCCTGCCTCCCTCCCTCTCTGTGACACTGGGGATTGAACCCAGGGACATTCTACTTCTGAGCTACTCCCCCAGTCCTATTTATTTATTTATTTATTTATTTATTTATTTATTTATTTATTTTGAGACACAGTCTTGCTAATTTCTAAAATATCCTTGCCAAAGTTTTATGATGCATGGGTATCAATTTGAATTCCTTGCAACATTTAGGCTTAAGCTTCTTGAACCAGGACCATCTCAGCTTTTTCATGCTCAGTCTCCCTTCTTTCTCATTTATCATTGTGTCGCCTGTCATCTCCACTTTTTCCATTCCCCATTAGTTTTCTGATTAGTCTGCACTTTCTGCTCCACTCATCTCCAGGTTTGCAGTGTGCCCAGTTTTCTTTGCCTAACTGGTCAGCAGGCCATCTGGAACTTGGAAAAGTATGATGCTAGTGATTCTGGGGTAGAATCAGGTCAACCAGTAAATGATTGGAAATGGAAATATCCAGAGGGCTAAGTGTCCGAGGCAAGCATTTTAGTGTGAGTGTAGTGAGGCCCAATCTGGGAGATCACTTTTAGAAAGAGATGCTGCAGAAATCAAAATTCTCAAAAGCATTTTGCATTGCTTACCACCTTCCCTTGATCAGGATCATAGAAACGTTCCAACAACTGGACACTGGTGCTTTTGCCACACCCACTGCTTCCAACGAATGCCAGTGTCTGCCCCGGATTGACCGATATGGAGAGACCATTCAGAACTTGCACATCAGGTCGAGTAGGATATGTAAACTTACAGTCAACAAAGTCAATCTTCCCCTGGAAGTTGTTCTGTGGATGAGAGAATTGGAATTACCTATGTTCCCACCAGAACCTAGAATATCGAAAATATACCTCAACCACACTGTGCTGCCAAAGTGCAAAGTATAGAGACAGCAACTTAGTGAAAGGACATTCTAGTTCCTATTCAAGCAGGTGTCACATAAAGAGAGACTTGAGAGGTAAAATTAAAGACAACTGACCTCTTATTCCTGTCATGAACTAAGGGGGACATCCTTATTATACTCTCCTTGACACTCTGAATGGAAGAGAATAGTTAAAAGATAATATATCACAGAAGCCAATCTTAACCCATACAACTCTTCCCCCAAAGATTTAAAATAATAACATTACACTTAAAATGATGAGAGAGAGAGAGAGTGTGTGTTAGTTGAGGTCTGTACTGCAAAACTGAATACTTTGGTGTGTTTAAAACTATCTGAATTATGAATGCTGGATATGGATAGACATTTATTGAGCCAAAGGAGAAGCAAGTCATTTGACGAGTTTAAAAAGATTTTGGAATTCAGTTTGGCTTTATTAATGTTTAGGTTTGTTTTGCTCTCTTGAACATACAGAGATTTTTTTTAAAATAGGAAAGATTTAAAACACTTCTGGGGATAATCAGTTAGAAGAAATGATATTTTGTTGAGATTGAATTCATTTTCTGGGTATATAAATGAGCTAAAACTCAAACATAAATGAGTATGAATCAAAATGAGCCCCACAAGGGTGTTAGAGGCCTGATCTCCGGTGCAGTGATGTTGAATAGCGTTAGAGAACATTTAACATGTGGGGATGAGTGCAAGGCAATTGAGTCACTGGGACACCATCCTCAGAACAAGTTCATGTAGTTCTCATGAGACCTGGGTTAGTTCTTGAGAGAAGACTGTTATTAAAAAAAAAAAGCAAGGCTGGTCTCTTTTACATTCCAGCTTCCTGTCTCACCATGTGGTGTTTCCTTCATGCTAGCACTCCTGCTGGGTTATCACCTGCCATGATGTGATGTAACCCAAAGGGTCCTTCCCAGAGACCAAATCAATGGAGCCACCAACTAGGACTTATAGTCTCCAAACCCATGTATTAAATAAATCTTGTTTCTTTATACATTAACACATTTCAGACATTTTATTACAGTAATATAAAATAGTACAATTAGATATCATTGCCTTATTCAAATGTCAGCTTTATCAATGATTTTTATGCTAAATATTTCATTCCTTTTCATTAATTATTCATGCTAATTATTTCATTCATTACATTTGTAAATCTATTGTTTGCCCATTCTGAGTGCATATAAAGGAACCAGATATTTAGAAGTTAAGTGATATTGTCTGATAAGCATCGATAGTTATTCTTCACATGCATACACACACACACACACACACACACACAATACTTACCCATTTTTCACCTGCATTACTGTACACACTGATTGGGGGTCGTCGGTCCAGCAATTGAAATAAGCGTGCAGCTGATATTTTAGCTTTGGCATAACTTGGGGTGTAGGAGAAGGCTCTTCCAAGAGCTGTTGCACTCAGTACCACTGAAGAGATCACTCTGCAGTCAGACACCCAGGTGGAGAGGGGTGGGTATTATTAGTGTGATAGAGTAGGAGGCAGGAGTTTGGGGGTATAGCCCTGGTTCTGCTAGGAAAGAACCAACTAGCTTTGAACAATTTCCTCCATTCTTGTCTGGAAACATGGGAGTTGAAGATATTGGCAGTTTTCAAATTATGTTCTATGAAAAAAAGGCTAAGGGGTGGGCTGAACAAGGTAGGGCTCAGACCTCCAAACCCTGATTCCACCACAATATCTTCTTATTAAAATACTTGTTCAAGAAAAAAAGGATTCTAAAAGTATTTTTTAAAGGAGAGTGCTTAAAAGATGTTTGAATCAATTCTAGGCATGTAAAAGATAATGATGGGCAATGTAAGTATCAATTCTGTGCCAAGCCTGTGTATAATTCATGCTTCAGACAAGAAAGATACAATTCCCTGTGTCTTTCTTCTTGTCTTAGCCTCTAACTATATTCAACATGGGTTTAAAAGATGAACAAGTGGTGCATGAATAAATGAAAGATCAGTATGGTAAGAGCTTTGCTGCTGTCTGGACTATGATGTGGGGGCCCTCTGTGAGCAAGCCTTCAGCCTGCACTGCAGCCCACAGAGGGCCTGCCTGAAGTGGGACGGGGAGTGGGCTTGTCTTTGGGTATCTTACAGCTCAGTTTATGAGCAGAAATTTTTTTAGGTCAGAATTACAAAAACCAAACATCTCCAGGAGCCTGGTCCAAAGCTTATGGGAGTGAAAGCATTTGGAATAAAATGGGAAATGATGGAAAATGACTTTCCTGTTTTTAAACAAAGCCCACAATTGGGATTTTTCTGTAGTGTCTCGACTTTTTACACATTGGCAAATAATTATTTAAAAACCTTATACAGAGCTGGGCATGGTGGCGCACACTTGTAATTACAGTACTTGGGAGGTTGAGACAGAAGGATCACACATTTGAGGAGAGCTTCAGCAAGTAGTGAGACTCTCATCAACCTATGAGACCCTGTTTCCAAATAAGAAATAAGATGGGCCTGGGGGTGTAGTTCAAAGGTAGAATGCCTCTGGGTTCAATCCCTAGTGCCAAAAAAAAAAAAAAAGGCCTTACATAGAATAGACTGGGGCTGGGTTTGTGGCATATGCCTCTAATCTCAGAATGTAGGAGTCTGAGAGAGGAGGATAGCAGGTTTGAGACCAGTATGGGGTAACTTTATTTTAAAATAAATAATCAAAAGGCCTAGGGGTATATCTCAGAGGTAGAATGTCCCTGAATTAAATCTCCAGTACCAAAAACAAAGCCAAAAATATTCTATGGGCTGGGGATGTAATTTAGTGATGGAGCGCTTGCTGAGCACATGTGACACCTGAGTTCAATCCCCAGCACTGCAAAAACAAACAAACAAAAAAAGCCTTATGTAAACTAACAAAAGTAAGTACTTGGTGTTTTCTGATTTGGTTAGTAACTTTAAATATGCAGAGAAGAACTGGAGGAGAAGTAGACAGTAGAATTCTTACTTAAATACATACCTAGTAGCCTTTGTTTATAGTGTAAAATTATTTTTATTTTGTACAAAAACTAATTATTTTAGTAAAATGAACCATTTTGTTTGTTTTTGGACTCTTATGTCAGAGGATTGTCTGTTAAAGGCTTGTCACAAATTTTAGTCTTTTTTTTGTACTTTCAGAAAAAATGAATTAAGGGCACTGCTGCATAAAATGGCTATTTATCCTAATGGAATATAAGTAAATGATAAGTTAAAGAAATAAATATGTGAAGATTTAGAAAAGAGACTCTCCTTGTTGAAGTGAATAGGGTAGGACAGTAGAAAAGTGCTGGAAGAAAGGTATCAAGGGAGGAAGCAGAACTCACAGAGAATGAAACCCAAGAGAACAAATTCCTATTGTAACCATCTTTCCTAATGCCTTCTAAGACTGTCTCAAATTGTCTTTCCCCTCATTAATGTCCCTGTCACACCCAAATACATGTGCACCTAGTCCCTTGGCACCCTGACACCCTTAGGATCTCAACTCTGGATATATGAGAAACTGGACTCAAAGCTAATCTTATGAGAAAAGCAAACTCTGGTTATAAGAAAGGAGCCTAATGCCCATGTATGGCATATGCTGTCTATCCAAGGGAGTCAGTTGGAATCCCGCTATCTTTGCAAGAGAGTAGAGTTCAAATGTGATAGTCCCATGGACATTCTTAGGCAAGGCCTCTGGAAATTTCTCAGTATCAACAAGTGTGGTAGATTGTAAAAATAATCACATTAATTCATCCTATCATGTATCCCTGTGCAAAATGATTTGTTTACTCCTCTCATCAAATGATAGACTCCTCTATTGTTTACATCTGGGTTTGGTTGTATGACTTTCTTTAGCCAAAGGGACATTAGAACATTTGGCAGACAGAGAGACTTAGAAAGTGCTTGCACATGGGGCTTGCCTCCTTTTGTTGCACTTGGAACTCTGAGTCCATTAGCAAAGAAAACAAGCTCACTTGCTAGGGAGGCCATGTGGAGACAAAAATACACTCAGAAGGCTGACCTAGGTAGCCCAGGCCAGGAAAACCACCCAACTCAAGGAGTCTTGAGAAACTATAAATTTCAGCTGTTTTAAGACATTGAGTTTAGGGTTTTTTTGTGTGTTTTTTGTTGTTTTGTTTTTGGTTTTGTTTTGTTTTTGTTTTGTTTTGGGGGGGGCAGCAAAAAAGCTAAGTTACAGAACCAGGCAACTTCTCCTTAGAGTATTGATCTTTTAGGACCTTGGTGGATGTAATAGTTTGAATTTAGAATGTCCCCCTAGCCCTCACAGAAACAAGGTAGCAATATTGGAAGCAGGGCTTGGTTGTTAAGGAGGGGTCCCTGGGGGTGTGACCTTGGGGATTATATATCCTTCTTCCTCCCCCTGCTCCCTCTCTGCTTTCAGCTTCCATGATGTGAAAGCTGAGCTTTGTGCGCTCTCTCTCTCTCTCTCTCTCTCTCTCTCTCTCTCTCTCTCTCTCCACTTTCTGCCACCATGCCTTGAGTGCTGCAGACACCAGCTTCACATGGACTGAACCCCCAAATCTCTAAAACCTGGGAGCAAGTAAATCTTCCTTCCTTCAAATTATGTGGTCAGTTATTTGGGATTATAGTAGTGAGAATGTTGTCAGAGATAGAAATTGGTACTATGGAAGTGGGGTCACTGCTATATCTAAGTCTAACCATGTGGATTGTGAGTCTTTGGAACTGTTTTCTGAGGAAGTTGGAACTTCCAGAATGTTGATGGAAAGGTAGATTCAAGAGACCGTGTTAAGGAGATTTTTGGAGGGCCAGGAGGACTCCATTAAAAAATGAAATAGAAGCCACACATATTACGTCCTAGCAAAGAACTTATTGCCATTTTGGCCATGTCCTTGACCTTTGTGTGAACCTGAATTCAAAGATGTTGGGCTGATTAAACTGGATGAGGAAATCTTGAAATAGCAAATTATCCAAACTGCTTTATGGATATTGATGTTCACATTCAGCGAATTGTACACTGAATTTTGGGAGCAGAAAGTAAAGCAGAGAGACTTTGTAGATTTGCGATTTGTCCAGAAAGCCATGTGTAAAGCTGGGGCCCAGAGAGATGATGTAGAAGACAGTAAGATGGATGAAAGGAAGGAGGAAGTGGTGGCCATGGTGGAGGTGGGGTCTATGGATGGAAGAGAGCCCAGTGGCTGTGATTGAAAAGGGCATAACTATCTTTCCTGTTGGCAGTCAATCTCAGTGCTCATGTAATACTGGCTTTGCTAGAAAAAAGGGATCATAGAGGCTTCCCTCCAGATTTCAAAGAAAGGCCTAGAGGCCAGGCAATGTGTGCCACAGTTGGAATCCCTACAAGAAGGCTCAAATGGGGAAACTTGTGAAGCTGTGAGGGTGAAGTCAAGGTTGCAAGAAAAATCTCTGAGATTCAGAGATGCCAGAAACATGGAACAACTGCGAGGAAAGGACTCAACTTGCAAGCCATGGAGTCTGTCTGGAAGAGCGAGTACACTGTCAAGTATGTTGTCCATTGCAATCAACCAGGCCACAGGGGTGGGTTACCAAGGCCCTTTGGAGATCACATCTCACCACCATGTGCCCCAAATGCCAGTAGCGGGGCTGCAGGATCAAATGCGTGCCCTGCTGGATTTCAATACTGTTTTGGTCCCCTTCCTTCTTTCTATGCCCCTATTTCTCCCTTTTAGAATGCAAATGTTTACTCTGTGCCATTGTACATTGGATGTATGTAACATATTTTTATTTTTACAAGTGCTCACAGCCAAGAGTTTGCCTTGAGTCTCAGAGAAGACTTAGACTTTTGAGTGATGCAGGAACTGTTAAGACTATGCAACCCTTAGAGATGGACTAAACACATTTTGCATTGTGAGGTGACCATGAGGTCTAGGGGGCCAGAGGTAGAGTATAATGGTTTGGATTTAGAATGTCCCACTAGCCCTCATGGAAACAAGGTAGCAATGTTGGAAGTGGGGCTTGGTTACCTAGGAGGTGTCCCTGGGGATGTGACCCTTAGGGATTATATGTCCTTCCTCCTCCCCCTGTTGCTTCTCTGCTTCCAGTCTCCTGATGAGAGTGGAGCTTTGCATACTCTCTGACTCTCTGCTTCCCATGGCCATGCCTCGAGCTCTGAAGACCCTGACCTCACATGGACTAACCCCCCAAATCTCCAAAACCTGGGAGCAAATGAGTCTTCCTTCCTCTAAGTTATGTGGTTAGTCATTTTGGATTATAATTGTGGGAATGTTGACTGAAACAGTGGAATACTCCTCACCTGAACACATAGCTGAAATGAAGTCCCTCATTGAGGATTAAGTAGCCTCCATATCTGTAGGAAGCAGAATTTGCAATAAATGTTATGCTTTGGGAAAAGGCATAGCAGAATCCATGGACATTTGCTTTTTTAATGGCTGTCCTGTACGGCTCCTCCAGCTCGGTCTCAAATGCTTCAATAAACTGCTTCTCCATTCCAATTCCAGCAACAGTGCGGATGTTACTGAGGGCTTCACTGGTAATCTGAAGAATGAAAGAGGGTTAGGAATAAAAGAGCAGAAATAATGCCTTTCACAACATTTCAACTGTTACATAGATTAGATGTGGTACAAATTAGAGATGGAGCAACATTGGAGAACACAGAGGAGCATCCTCAGATCAACCCAGCTGGACTATGAGATAAATCCAACTTCTACTTAGTTCTAACATGGTTTTGTCACCTCTACTTGTGAGAGAAGGACAGAAGGGAAAAGAAAAAGGTGCACAAAGATATCCTTGGAAGCTCTTAAACATAACTAATTCATTTGGAATGTTTAAAATGACACCGTTAGATGTCTTCTGAAGCAAAATATCATTTAATAATA
>PVLC010012172.1:0-45084 GCA_004027655.1 Graphiurus murinus | reverse complement strand
AATGACTGAGTAATATTCCATTGTCTGGATGCGCCTTCTTTGGTTTACCCATTCCTCAGTCGATGGCCATTTGGATTGCTTCCACCATTTGGCTATTATGAGTAATGCTGCTGTGAGCATTTGTGGGAGAGTTTTATGTGGATCACTGTTTTCGCTTTTTTTTTGGTAAATACAAAGAAGTGTAATTCCTGGGTATTATGGAAATTCTGTTTTGGGGATATTGTTTATTATCTCAAGGTAGTAACATGGTTACAAGAGATTGCTAGACATTTTGTAGAAAAAGGATCTTTTGTCTTCAGTCCTATGATGCTCATTGCCTTGGTCCTTGTGGCCCATTTGAAAGGTAGTGGTTGAATCCTATGTCTTCTTACTTCCTTGTGCTAGACTCTGCATTGGGATCACCACTGCTTGCCAAAGCTGGGGTCCTTATGGCTCTGTTCCCTAGTACCACGTGCCACCCTATTCAGATGCCCAGCTTCCTCCTTGGATTTAGTGTGAAAGTAGGAATCGGCCTTGGCTGTTACCTAAGAGATGTGGCCCCTTCTCCACCCTCCACTTACCCTTCCATCAGACTTGTTTTTCCATACTTGTTTCTTGTTCTTGTTTTAATTGAAATAATAGCAGTAGAGATAATGGAAAATAATTATTGGGACAATAAAAAGAATAGGACCATGGCTTTCACACTTGGGGCAAACAAAAGGGTCTAGAAAGAGCCCACCCCAGCGGGGCGTGGTGGCACATGCTTGTAATCCCAGCATTCAGGAGGCTGAGACCGGAGGATCTGGGTTCGCGGCCAGCCTCAGCTACCTAGTGAGGCACTCCACAACTTAGTGAGACTCGGTTTCAAAATAAAGAATAAAATATAGGGCTGGGGCTGTAGCTCGGAGGTAGAATGCCACTGAGTTCAATCCCCAGTACCGAAAAAAAAAAAAAAAAGAACCCACCCCAAATGAAGCCAGTATTAAATTTTATTATTTGTAATTATTTTAGTTTAATGTGTTCAGTGATGTCTCAAAGCTGTTTAGTTTTTTTTTAGTTGTTAGAAATACTACATTTCTCTCTATTCTTTCTTTTCCTGTTTAGATTTTCTTTGGGTTCAGGGGACTATTCTTCTCTGGCTCACTTAATGAATAGAATCTGGGCTTTTTGTACATATTTATATCAGTTCTTTAGATGTGCTGTTTTGAATGGTAAAACTTTTATCATTTATGTTGTCATATTTTCACATTTGTTTACTTCTCAAATCCATTTATCTTTTCTACTTTATAGTAGTGAGAACATTATATCATCTTTGCTTTTCATTTTTAATACAACTCGGATACTTTTAATGCATAATCCATTGCCCTGTTTGAAATCAGTTATTTTGCATGTCCAGGACTTAAAGTACAACACATACTTTTTACTTAAGTTGGCATTTAACAATATTTTTTGTCTTTGTTGGATTTGGGAGTTAAGGCTTTTGCTTCATGAACTAACCTAGTTATTAATACCATTATTCTTGAATACAAGTGGCCTTAATAGAACAAGTGTCTTGGAGAAATTCTCCTGTGAGTACAATGGTACTAATGCCTTATTTGAGGGTAGACACAGTTGGAAGCAGGTGAGCAGGAGAATCCTACACTCCAGGTGCCCTTTGGGAAGGTTCATAGGCCAGCCTTGAATAGAATGGCTTGGTGGCGGGGAGTGATGTGGGTGGGCACCCTATTCGAGGGTTGAGACAGTAGCCAGTGTGGAATGGTGGCCATGGCACTTCTAGACGGCGGAAGAGACATTGTGGAGGGGGAATGGATCCCACTTACAGCTGGGCACAACAGGCAAGAAGTGCTTTTGGTCTTGGTCCGCCTCTCTCTCCAGCAGTTATCATTCCAACCAAGGAATTCACTTGGTCATTGGTCTTGTCTTATGAATCTGGAAAATATTATTCTGGTCAAATACGGCCCATGCCTTGAGGGCTGCCTATGGCTTCATTGGGGTGGGCTCTTCCCAGACCCTTTTGTTTGCCCCAAGTGTGAAAGCCGCAGTCCTATTCTTTTTATTGTCCCAATAATTATTTTCCATTATCTCTACTGCTATTATTTCAATTAAAATTTTTTGGAGTAGGTCATGGATCTGTTCTTTGAATTTCAAGTTTGGAACCCGATAAGTACAAGTCTCCAGACCTTCCTTTGACCTTGGCTCTGAGCCCAGCTCTGCAGCTTGGTTCACTGATACCTGCGTGTAGCTGGGCTTTCAGCTGGGGAGTGTCATCTTTAATCACTGCCCTCCTATGATCTCGGCCCTGCAGCATTTGTTTCCCTCTCCTTCCCCTTGATATATGGTGTGGATCTTCATTCTTTGTCTCCAGTTGTGGCTGTTTCTTCTGTGTTGAAGGCAGTGTGGTTATGAGCAATGAATCTGCAGCCAGACGATGTGGGTTCCAAAGCCGGCTCCACCATTTACTAAAGAGTGACCTTGACCAGTCACTTAACTGTGTTGTGATTTGCCTTCTCCAACTCTATGATGGAAACTGTGTCAACTACTCCTCACAGAATTGTGAGAATGAAATGAAACTGTTGACATAAAGGGCTTTGTACGGTGCCTAACACAGGCGAGCGTCCCATAAATACTTGCTGTAGCTGTATCGCTGGAGTCTACCTGTGTGGTGAAGCTATAAATTAGGTTTTCTGTGGTTCTTTGTGTTTCCCACTGGATCCATGGTGTGTCTTATTTTTATTTCAGTCCGACCTTAGAATTTATAAGTTCACTCTGGTTTCTTCACAGTCTAATATTGCTTTGATAACTTATTTCTTCCCGAATCTTGAAAATAAGTAGATGTGGGTGATGATTCTCCTGGCCTTCAACAAGCACCACTCTGGTACTGGTATTGCAGTCAAGGTCAGTGTTTAGAAACACCTTCCTCTCACCCATTTGGTTCCTTTTCTATCTCCTGAGGTCCAAAGGCTTTCTTTACCTCCTGACTTTGATAGCTATCATTGTCCAGGTACAAATGTGGCCTCTTTATTTGCTCAGCATCTTCAGCCTTAGGACCCAAGTTGGGACTTCCTGTGCTACAGGAGCCTGGGCGCTGTCCATTGTCTAAGGTGAGGACTCCCTGTCCCAGCCCAGCCTGGCCATTGGAACAGTTGGACCAGGGGTGGAGCATTTGGTCATCTTGTCCATTTGCCCTGTGATGTCACAAAGCTTTTGAGAATCTATGTTTTGTAAGCTTATCTTTGGGATCATCCTTTGTCTTATCATTGTTTCTTTAAATAAATGTGTGATGTGTGTGTGTGTGTGTGTGTGTGTGTGTGTGTGTGTGTGTATTTTGGCATACTTAGTTCAGAGAAGATCTCCTGGGAAGGCTGAGCTTAAAAAAAAATTAACTACTTATGCATATGCTTGATGTGAGAAATTATACTATTTATAGTTAATTTAATTAAGTTTTTGTTAAAAGTGATATTATACCAGAACAACATTTCTTTAAAGGCTAATAAATGATTTCCGATAGGAGAGACACTACAAGAGCTTTTTATTTGTTATCTCATGAAGGACAAATTATCCTTTGAATTGTTGCCCACATCTAGCAATTCTTTTAACATTTTTCAAATGTCAAGCTCTTTTCAGATTAAAAAAAAAATCTGAATAACTCAACGAAGGAGCTGCATGCAGAACTCAATTTCTGACGGCCTGTAGGTATCCTCAGCCTTGTTCTATGGAAGACTTAGTTTAACCCGTCAGTTCCCCACAGTTTCACTTATGGGGGCCACTGCATTGCCATGGAACACTTTAGGGACCCGTGGAAGTGAGGCCGTACATGAGGAGTATCAAGAAGTTTTACACGGATCTCTGCAGTAATTGATTACTCACTCGTAAATAAATTGCATTCCTTCACTCTGCCATGACCTTTAGGAGACCCATGGAGGTAAAAGAGATAACATCTAATAATGAAAAGGCGGGCCATTTTCTTAGATGTCAAATGTTAGAGACCAGCTTCCAGCAAGGACCATCTCATTTGAGAAGGTTATTAATCATCTCTCTTTCTAAGCATCACATATAGATCACCTGCAGATCACAAAGACTAATTTGGAGGGGCAGGGCTGTCGTGGAGAGGTGACATGTACTGGCCTGCAAGTCCAGTCCAGTGGATTTAGGTAGCTTGCTACATCATGAGACCCAGAGGCAGGAACCAGACTCCATTGCTTTTGTACTCCTAGCATCTAGGATACAGAACCTCACAAATGTTTACTGAATGACTGAGTGGATACCAAGGAGGTCTGGGGGATGGGATGCTCTAGCAAAGCTCCAGCACTTCAGTGTTGGTAGCTTTTTCTTCCCCTCTGCTCCTAGAAGTCCATGAGCGGAAGCATTGGTTCGTAACTATGAATGCATTTTAGAATCATGTGAGAACTTTCATTAGACTGATACTTGGGCCTCATCCTCTTATCTTCTGATTTAATAGTTGGACTCAAGTCTCACCATTTTCCAGAAGTGTTCTCATGTGATCCCAATGTGTAGTCTGGGTTGAGAACTCCTAGGAAGGGGTATGGTCTGAAGTTGAAAGACCCATACAAGAGTGTTGAGATCCTCAGATGCTCAGTCTTGGCTGGAAGACTGCTGTAAGAACTCTGTCTTACATGTGGGTGAAATCTTGGTCTTGGAAATCAGATCTCCTGGAACCGTCTTTCAAAGATTTTAAAAAAATTTTCCTTTGCTTTTTGTCTTCCCTTTGCTGTCCCTTTAAGGTGGAATGTTAGAGTGGTCCAGAAACTGTGCATTGAGAGACTTGGGTTCTGATATATCTTTTTTTTTAATGTGGAATATACATTTTTAAAAAATATTAGTATTTAAAATTTTTTTTGCAGTACTGGGGATTGAACCCAAGGGCATTCTATCTCCGAGCTATACCCCAGCCCTATTTTTTTTTATTCTTTATTTTGAAACAGGGTCTCACTAAGTTGCAGAGGGCCTCACTAAGTCGCTGAGGCTGGCCACAGGCAGCGATCCTCCTGCCTCAGCCTCCCAAGTACTGGGATTACAAAAGTATGCAACAACGCCTGGCTTAAAATTTTTATTGGTGCATTGTAAGCATATATCATGATGAAGTTCAGAGCAAAAGAGACATACATGCCCACAGCACGTGGTGAGCTTACCCTGGCTTCTAACCCGCTTCTGCCTTTCCTTGTACCCAATATGAAGATTGGTATTGATAATTTTATATATGTACATTGTGTTTCCTTCATCAAGTTACCCCCCTCCACCCACCTCCCTTCCCTAGACCCCCTCTGTCAATCCACTAGGGTTTCTCCTCCTTTGTCTGGAGTCCCTTTTGTATCTCAATTTATGGATGTGATCTTATCCATGATCATGGCCAAATCCCCTAACACCTCAGGTGTCAAATTTCTCCTTGTAAAGACTTGCTTAAGGCTACTAACCAGGAAGTAGCAGATCTGAGGTTTGAACTCGGGAGGACTGGTTCCTAATGACTAAGTCATATCACTCCTTGAACACTCACTTTTAATTCTAGGTGCATTCATCTTAGAACACTGTGCTATGCTTATCACTGTTTCCTAAATCTACTCGGAGTGTGAATAATTTGGGCAAGGTCACCCAGTTTGTACACAGTGGTACCTGGATTTGAACTGGGTCCTGATTCCTGAATCTAAATATTTACACAGCACTTCACAGTTTACAATACATTGCCACATTTGTTATGTTGTCAAATCCTCTCCCCATCCCTGTAAGGTAAACTGTGAAAACTTTAAATGTTGTACTGGCCAGCTATAGTTATGTGACACCAGACACTGTAATAGATGTACCCTTGAAATTTCTGACTTAACTTGTCTCAGTCAGTCTGGGCTGCTGTAACAGAATGCCATAGGCAGAATGGCTTAAACAATGGAGCTTTTTTGCTCACAGTTCTGGAGGTCAAAAATTCTAGATCAGAGTGCCAGCATGGTTAGATTCTGGTGGAGTCTCTCTCCTGATTGCCTTCTTGCTCTGTGCTTACATGGCCTTTTCTTGGTGCATGCTTGCAGGGGGTAGAGTGGGGAGCAAGATTATTCCTCTTCTTCTAAGGCCACCAATATCATCACACCCCTCCCTCAACCTAACCCTAATTACTTTCCAAAAGCCCCATCTCCTAATACCATCTTTAGGAGTTAGGCCTTCAACATATGAATTTTGGAGGAATAGGAACATTCAGTCCACAACAAGACAATAGTTTATTTCCCACTCACATATAGTCCAGTCAGTAGTGAAGGTGATTATAATGGAGGCGATTCAGTTTGGCTCCAGGTGGTCACTCAGGGGCTCGGGCTGATGGAGATACTGCCATTTGCATCCCACAGTTCCCAAAGCCACCTTGGATATTGACATCTGGTGGCACATGAGGGGAACAATGAAGGATCACACAGGAGATTTTGATGGGCCAGACCTGGAAGTGGCATCTGTCTCTTCCAATGATGTTGCACTGGCCAGGACATCCCATGGCCACTCCAAATAGAGTGGGAGTAAGGAAAATGTAGCCTAGCCATTTGCTCAGGAATGGAGGAAAACAGATTGGTGAACAACTGGCTAGATTCTGCCGTGGCAGCCAATAATAATGAAACCATCAAATGTTAAGGATTGCTATATGGTGGGTACTCAGTGAGCTAGACAACTTATGAACTATTACTTCAATAAATTCTCATAGCAGTCTTTGAGATAGGTATTTCTTCTGGCGGGAGCGTAATCTGAGAGACAGTAAGAGAAATTAAGTGACTTGCCCAAGGTCATAAAGATAGATGGTAACTCTGGAGTCAGTATTCATAACCGCTCAGTAAGGTTTATATCTTCCCAGGGCAAGTCAGGAGAGCAGGGCTTCCATCTTACTTTTGCCATTAATACTGCAATACATGATCTGGGTGATTAGGCAGCTAAGAATGTTGAGGAGGACTCATTATCTTTATCTCTCTTTTATCCAAGGCTCAGGCCACAGAGGTTCTGAGTCTGGTGTGGGGGATTGGTAGAACTACTTAATTTACTTCGAAGTAGCCCGCTTTTTCTAAATCCTGTTCCCATATACATTCACAGAGCTGTAAAATGCTTCCCCCTGATGATTCCTGGCACATTCTAGTTACAGCTGCAGTTAGGAATTTAAGCAAGGGACCCAGGTGCCTGCCTTTTTTCCCATTGACATTTAGTGCTTTTCAAACTCCAATATGGCCATGCATGAATCACTTGCCCATGATGGTACTAAAATGCGACTACATGTCAGTAGGTCTGGGCTGGGGCCAGAGATTCTGCATTCCTAACAAGTCTGCAGATAATGTCCACCCATTATGCCTGCTGGCCCATCAGCCACATTTTGAATAACAAGTATCGGTAGTTATACAGCAAATAGAATCAGCCTGTTCCCACCTCAGCAATTTTTAGCACTTTGTTCCTATCTGTCATTTCCTTTATTGTATTGCACTGTAGCTAACCCATTAGGTATATAAGTTCCTGTTTCCACAACCAGAATCTGAGTTTCTTTAGGGCTGAGACCATTTATAATCAAGACTTTTATGTCTGGCTTAGTGCCTGATTCATAAAAGTTGCTGAATCCATGTGTCTTAGATAGATGACTAATGACCGCATGTGCAGGATTGACAGGAAACTTCGTGGAAGCCTGGTCTCTAGGTACTTACTGCCAAGGGCATGGTGCCTGTAGTGTGCTACATGAAAACTGTTCAGTAGCCATCAGCAGTTGCCCGGGGCTTTGATCCTTTAAGTCCTGCATTATTCATATGGCACTACAGTATTCTACAGCAAGACCAAAGAGTAGAAGATGTAGGAAGTTGGGGGACTGAGGTTAACTGGATGGGGGGTGGGAAGAAGAATGTGGCTTACATAGTCCATGACATTCCAGCCAGGCAATCGTAACAAATTGCAGATCCTAGTTGGCGATTTTCCAGGCTTTGAATCTGGGAGTAGTTTTGCAACTCCAGCTAAAACAGCCCAATGACTAAAACACACATCCTTTTCCAACACAGCACTTTCCCTATTTTTATTTTTCTACAGAGAGTGCTTTTTTTTCCCTCTGTCTCTTAAGTAATCTTGGAGGGCTATATCTGTCTGAGAATGGAATGGTTGTTAGTCCACTTTGTAAAGACACCTCTGCCTCCAAGCAGAGGGGCGGGGCCTTGAGGTTATCTGAGGCCAGTTGTCTCCCCAGTTCTGACTAGTAGCAAACTACCGTCAAGAACAAGGAGGACACAGCTGTCAGCTGGTGGCTGTCACACATTTGAATGGCTTGGAGACAAGACCTGTCTGTAGAGGGTGAGGTCCAGGGAAGTGGTCAGAATAGGTGAGGAGAAGGTGGAGTGTCTGTCGAGCAGTGTGGCCAAGAATTTTTGTGGGTCACTGATCCTCCCCCAAATTTGATGGGACCTGTGGCACCTCTTCCCCAGAAAGATGCATCAATGCAAAAATTTGCATATAATTCCAGTGAGTTCAGGAGGTTCAGAAAGGACCCTTGGAGTGGAGGGAGATGAGGAGTAGGGTGTGGGTAAGATGGGTAAGTATTTAGAGAGGTCTCTCTCTCTTTCTCTTGACCTTCCCCTCTCCACCCATGGAATGTCCCATGGGTGGTAGTCATGGACATGGTTCTACCTTTTGATATTTAAGCTACTCAGAGGAAGTCACTTCGTTTCTTCTTTTCAAACACTGAAATGATCTCAGGGATGATCAGCAATGTCAACAGCTGTGATCATTGTGCTGCATAGGTCATCGTGTTAATTCTGCTTCCTTAGCAAGATCAGATTTATTATTGTCCCAGGCATGGGTACAGTGTTCCCTATCGAAAGCTATCCCGCATGCTCTACTCATTATTCTATCTGCCTGCAGTACTATCACCAGATGAATACCAAATCATGCTGGTGGATGGAGCCCAGCACCAATCAGAGTAACTTTTCTTCCCCGTTTTGTTAATATCAGTATTTGCAGAGTAATGCAGAGGGTGAGGGGAAGGCCATACAGCTTGTCTCCATCCTCAGGAAGACACGGTGTTTTCCTTTGGTGTGAGGCTATGCAGTCATTGTAGTTTCTAATTTAGTGGTAGGAAAAACCGGATTTCTCATTGTCTGAACTGCACCTCCAGGTCTTGAAAGTGAGGTTGGCGATTCTTGGCGTCTCCTTTGGGGCTCTGTTCACTGCAGCAGCAGGGGGCTCTTCATTTGAGGTGCAGCTGGGACAGTGGTGAGCTTGGCTGTACACATTAATGCTAGGCTGGGACAGCTCATATGTACTGCCCTAAGTTCTTGCTCTATTGAAAGGATGGTTCTGGTAAAACACAAAATGAAAGAACCATGAAGATTGTTTCCATGGGGGGAAAAAGAGCATAGGTTTATGTATCAATTAAGTTACTGCCATTATAACTAGAAATAGTGATTGAGAATTGGTGTTTTGGTATTTTGGCTGTCCAGTATCTATTTTTCCCACCCCCACCCCCCACACAAAAGAGGTCCCCAGACAATCTCCTTTTGAGATGTTACCCTTTTCCCAGTGCTGTAGTCTGATGGGTCTGGTAACTAGGTGCTCTGTCTTCCTCTAGCCAAAGGGCAGGCATGTGAATCAAATGGAGCCATAGAATTCTTCCTCTCTGTAACATCAGACTTACACAGTGTGACTCAGTATTAAAGATGTTTGGAGCATGGTCACTGTGGATAGCAATGACTACAAGACAATTTCACTGTGCAGCAAGTGTGCTGCCAGCGAGGCTGCTTCCAGAGCCTCTAGAGCTGCCCTAGTTTCCACACCTAATTTGCCATCCTTCTTGTAGATCCTATGTGTTCCAAATAGTCTTCTTTGAAATCTTCAGATTACTTCACTTAACTAGAGTTAGTTTTGTTTCTTGTAGTGATTACCTCAGTATCAAAAATGAAAAACAAACAATTGTATGAACATGTTCTAGCCCTCCCCCTCCTCCTCCTCCTCCTCCTCCTCCTCCTCCTCCTCTTCTTCTTCTTCTTCTTTTTCCAAACAAGCTGTCTCCCCAAGCAAACCCAAACTAATGGATTTGATAGCTAAAGCCAGCAAATATTCTTCCTTTCCTACTGGAAAGCCAAATCCACTCAAGGAAGATAAGCTCGTTATTCCACTAATGCAATGACTAGGGATTTGCATGGTTTTAGGAAAAAATTTTAAGAATCACTGGAAGGCTTAAGCAAAAGGACACTCTAAATACCAACATGTTCCTTTTTCCTTCTCTAGACCTGTTAGAGATAAATTAATATGTAGCCAAATAGCTACTTACTGGCAGGAAACATGTGTAAAGCAGGGACTTTGCAGACATTCCTCAAAAAGGTTGGCAGCAAGGGCTTTCTGGACCTTCCAAGAGTTTCTAAGTGCTTTAGATTTTCCAGTTGGCATCATAGGAGGGCAAACCATATTTTAGAGAAGGAGGGTGATAAGTGGCCAGTGAAAATGGAAACTTTTCCAAAAGCCAAAATTTCATTTTGATTGTGTTGCAAATCTGGAAAAAAAGTTCCTTTGGCTGGATGCTTCTCCCCTGGGTGCTGGGCTGAACTTCAGGCTCTGAGAAGAGTAGCAGAGGCATCTCACACAGCTTTTGTGTGAGAAGAAAGACTTGGCAATTTGGTAGGCCATGGCATGAATAATTTATTTGCATTTATAGTCTTATCGCTTTTAATCATGGTCAAATGTGAAGCAGAGTGATGTTGATGGGAAAGAAATACATTCCTTGTTAAGTGCTGAGAGAGGAGAGTGATACCCTGTAGTAAGAATGATCCACATGCGTATTGGTCTTGGGGATTCTTGTCAAGTGTATTAACCCTCTTAGGCCACTTTCAGAGATCAGAAATTAGAATAGCAATTGCCACTTTAAAACTGTTGCATCTCATTCCACCTATAGCCCAACAAACCCTGAAGGCACTGGATTTCCTTCTACTATCCATGAAGCAGAAGCTTAGGACCCAGGGTTTCTGGCTTGGAAGGCACCAAGGGACATCAGCAGTGGACATTGTCACAACCTGGCTTTGCTGCTGCTAATGTGCTTTCTAGTCAAATACACCTCAGACCAACATGCCCAAATGCAACTCTAGAATTCTATCCCTAGATGTGTGCTTCTGATCTCAACGTGGATGAATGGCTTCCAAATCCACCCCTTGTCAGCATCTCCTTTGCTACTCCTCATTTTTAAGCATCACACTTCCCAGGCCATCGTCACAACTTCCTAACAATTGGTTTCCACCCTTGAGGTTGCCCATCTCCTCAGAACACCACAGTTCCTTATCTGCAGTAGAGCTAGGGTGAGGGTGATCTTTTAAATATGCAACTTAGATCATATATAACTCTGACCCTTACAGGCCTCTTATAGCTTTCTTTCTGAATAAAATAAAACTCCAAACTCCTTATGACCCTATGATCTAGTCCTGCTTCTGTTCGAATCCTTCATTGTGTAATTTTTCCCTTTGCAAATCATGATTCAGTCATAGTAGCTTCTTTTGGTCCCTTCATACCATCCCTGCTCCTACCTTCAAACCCTTGCATTTGGTGTTTTGTCTTCCTAGAATCTCTTCCCTGGATCTTCCCTGGCAACACCGGATCTTAGCTCCAATGTCATCTCTTCCAAGAAGCTTTCCTTGACCACCCAATTTAAGGTAGCCTGGCCTTCATCAGCGTGTTGTTCTATTTCCTCTCCTTCATAAACTTCTCAATTTTTTGTCCTGCTCAACTCTTTCCCCCACCAAAAACTAAACACCACGAGAGCAAGGACTTTCTAAGAAACCCTTCCCTGTGTCTCCAGTATTTAGGATGCTTCCCAGAACAAACTGGGTGACAGCAGACCCCAGAGTAAAGCCCCAACTTTCTTCCAGTAACTGAAGTTGCCTCACTCAAATATATAACTTTATTAAGAAGTAAGAGCTCTTCCTTTTGAGAAAACTAAAATATCACTATTACAGTTCATGCAAAGCCCAGTTGTCTTGGAGCCAAATTTAGATATGATATCACTTTCAAAGAAACACTACTATATCCTCCAAAATAATGAAAAAGAAATTAGAATCTTTACTGCAGTTTGACCAATCCTTATTTATTTGTTACTGAAGATTGAAATCAGAGGCATTTTACCTCCAAGCTATACCCCCAGCTCTTTTTGTTTTGAAAGAGTCTTACTAAGTTGCTGAAGGTCTCTCCGAATTGATAAAGTTGGCCTTGAATCTGTGATCCTCCTGTCTCAGTCTCCCATGTCCTGGGATTATAGGTGTGTGCTACCATTCCCAGCTTCACTTGAAAACATCTTTAACATCCTCTTTATTCATTTTGTTCCTTTTTTGTATCTCTAGGGGTGGAAGATTGCAACCTACTCATTAGTACTCCCCCCATGCATATTACAAAAATACATCTTGGAAATTAAAATATGAAAAAACACAACATAACAAGGCAGTATTCCATCAATATAAACACATTTTATATTTACTTAACCTTTTTGCAAAATCAACAGTGAAGTTTGTGTTGAATAGTATGTGCATGCAAAATAAAAGTCCATTAGAACTTAAATATGCAATTAAAGTAACAGCTGTTGTATGATAGCTGCCAGATCTTGATGTTGATTTGAGCTTTGGGCCAGACTGTCCTGGATTCAAAACCCAGCTCTGCTATTTATTGCAGCTGACCTCAGACAAATCATGTGTGTTTTCTGAACTTTGTCTCCTCTACTATGAATTGGAGATCCTAATAAAAGTACCTTGTGGTATCCTTTGTGAGAACTGAATGAAATCCTGCCTGGAAAGAATTTAGAACCCTTCTGGGCTTCTGATAGATCTAGGGTTAATTTCAAAACAATACATTTCTCTTATTAATGGGATTAGGAATCATGTCAAGGCGCCTTCATATAATCCAGGGAGTCCCCAGGAAGCTTTGCTACACACTGTGTCTCCATTACCACTCATGGGGCTCACCCCAGACTCACTCCGTCTTCCTTCCTTTTTCTCATCTTGTCTCTTCGTCTCAACCTGATGGCTACACTGAGAGAAGTTTCAGTGGTGGCTGCTGCTCTAATAGGAGCACAGTGTGTGGCTGGAGTTACTCAGGATCCAGCTGGCTGGGCTCTTTATGCCTCAGGCATGATGGAGATGGCCAGAATATGCTTCATCGTGTGTGGGATGGCCTCAACAGATGAGGACCAGCTTGGACAGCTCGGAGGAGCCATAAAACTAGTCTTTCAGTTATCCTCCACCTGATCTCTCCTCGTTGCTAGTTTAAGCTTCCTCATAACATAGAGGTCTCTGGGTAGTTAGACTTCTTACATGGCAGCTGACTTCCTTCCAGCAAGAAAACAGAAGTCGCTGGGACTTTGGAACATTCCTCCCATTACACTTTATTAGTCTAGGCAAATTACAAGGTCAGCCCAGATTCAAGGTCAGGGAAAGAGACTCCAACTCTTTTTTTTTTTTTTTTGCGGTGCTGGGGATTGAACTCAGGGGCAATCTACCTCCAAGCTATACCCCCAGCCCTGTTTTTTATTCTTTATTTTGAAACCAGGTCTCACTAAGTTGCGGAGTGCCTCACTAGGTAGCTGAGGCTGGCCTCGAACCCGGATCCTCTGGTCTCAGCCTCCCGAATGCTGGGATTACAAGCGTGCACCACCATGCCTGGCTGAGACTCCAACTCTTGATGGAGCATGGGTACCTGGGGAAAGGTGGGGTTGTGGACAGCCATGTTTGGAGGTGGCCAACCACAGTGAGAAAGTGTTTATTCTCTTCCTGCAAAGAGGTGAGGAGAGGGGGCAGATTCCTCACAGGGCAGTCCCAAAAGGTCACCACTGGTATCCCCTAGGTTTCTTCCCACTTAACCATGGAGGGCAGAGGTGGGAGGCCTGGGTCCTCACCCTCATGACTCCCAAAGGATCCTGTGAGGAACCTTCAAGGTAGTACCTCTTGAACTTAAACATGAAAGTATAGAGCCTTTTATGTTCATTTTTTTTTTCTGAGCCATAGTACTGAGCAATTAAAAGGCAAAATCTGCCTGACATCCTACTGCATAGAAAAGGTCTTCCTTCTCCTCTTGATTGTTTTCTTCATCCAGCTTATTTCAGCAAGCAAGCCTCTCTATCCAAACTTGGGAACTGGCTACTTGTTAAGCAAATGTTGACTACTCAAGAGAGCTTTGGTTATTCTTATGAAGAAGCTCGGAAAGCAGCTGATGCACCAGGTGGCATCCCTCACTAGCCAGGCCCACAGGCAGATGCTTGTAGGTTGAAGTAGTGCTTAACTGCTTAGAGTTTGTTTATTTGGGTGGTATTTAGGGATGGGGTATGTATTCCCATGCTAGAATGTAAACTTTACTGAAGACAGGGTCTGCAGACCATTTGACCTCGTCCTGTGGCTCAGCCAAGTGCCTGGCACACACTTGGTGCTCATTGAATAACTGTCGATTGACTTGAGTGAAGAGAATGATATACACAGAGGCTTACTCTTCTATGGAACCAGAGCAGACACTCCCATTTCTCTATCTTGGTATCTTGTTTATTTATTTTGTTGTTTTTTGGGGGACTAGAGATTGAACCCAGGGACATTCTGCCTTCTGACCTGCACTGCAAGCCTTTTTTTATTTTTATTTTTGTTTTGAAACAGGGTCTTTCTAGTTTTCTGAGGCTGTCCTCGAACCTGTGATCTTCGTATCTTAGCTTCCCAAGTATGAGTATTACAGGTGTGTGCTGCCAAGCCCGACTCTACCTTGATTTTGTGCAATTCATTTTTGGACTAAATTGTAAGACCTCAGTTACCTCACTTGCACTTCTGCCCATTAGACTGGCTCCCCATTGCAGCAGACAATCTTTTTGGATGACACCCAGGACATTAGCTACTCTCTGAGCTTCATCAAAACCAATCGTTTGATAAATGTGCATTTACTTAGCACTTACTACGTGCCAGCCCTATGGTAGCTGCTACTGGGGGCTGATGGGTTAAGAAAGAAATGGAAAACATGGTCCTGGGCATTATAAAAGTGCTTCAAGGCTCTTGATAAATATGAATCTTTTGGTTTGGCTTTCACAGCCCTTTGGAAATGAGCTTGTGCCCTTCCCTACCCATGTATCCAACCCCTTGTGTCCTCCCTCTCTTTTCACTGGTGCAAGGACAGTCTTCTCACTACATCACAGGTTTGACACCCTCTTTCTTTCCTTAGTGCTAGCTTACTTCCCAATTTTACATATAAAAATTCTAAGGGTTCTTATGAAGAGGAGTTTTAGTCCGGGTTTTCCATGCTAATAGAAAGCAGTATCACCATTCATAGATTTTTTCCAAGTTGAAGTCAGGTGTGTGTGTGTGTGTGTGTGTGTGTGTGTGTGTGTGTGTGTGTGTGTTACTTGGGAATGAACCCAGGGGCATTCTATTTCTTTATTTTTTCTTTTCTTTTCTTTTTTTTTTACGGTACTGGGGATTGAACTCAGGGGCATTCTACCTCCGAGCTATACCCCCAGCCCTATTTTTTATTCTTTACTTTTGAAACTGGGTCTCACTAAGTTGTGGAGTGCCTTACTAGGTAGCTGAGGCTGGCCTCGAACCCGGATCCTCTGGTCTCAGCCTCCCGAATGCTGGGATTACAAGCGTGCACCACCATGCCCGGCTTCTATTTCTGATCTAAGCTCCCAGCCCTATTTTATTTTTTATTTTGAAACAAGCTCACTAGGTTGAAGAGGGCCTTGCTAAGTTGCTGAGGCTGGCTGTGAACTTGTGATCCTCTTGTCTCAGTCTCCCAAGTACTGGTATTACAAGTGTGTACCATCACACCTAGCTGTGAAGTCAGGATTTGAATCTAGGGTTTTCTGGTTCCAAATACAGTGCTGTTATGATATATATATATATATATATATATATATATATATATATATATATATATGTGTGTGTGTGTGTGTGTGTGTGTGTGTGTGTGTGTGTGTGTGTGTATTCTCTCTCAACACAGTGCTGCCTGGTACATAAAGACACTCAAAACTATGTTTCCTTATAGAGAATTCAAGTTCATTCCCCAGTAATTAGGCAAGCAAACAAAGACACACGTATGAACTATTCACTTTAAAACTCAATGCAGAACTGGGTATGGTAGCACATGCCTGTAATTCCAGTACTTGGGAGGCTGAGGAGGATTGCAGGTTTGAGGACAGTCTCAGCAACATAATGAGACTCTTCACAATTTAGCAAAACCCTGTTTTAAAACAAAAATGGCTGGAGGTGTAGAGGTGTAGCTTGGAAGTAGGAGGCTCCTGGGTTCAATCCCTAGTGCCACAAAACCACACACACACACACACACACACACACACACACACACACACACACATCAACGCAGTTCATAGTAAAGTAGAGGAAATCATAGGTGGTTTTCCTTTACCATGAACAATTGCATTGAAGCAGTTGAAAAGACCTCTAGACTCTGTGGCCCTGTCCGTGGTGCTGAAATGTCGCTGTCCACTCCCAGGGATTATGATCTAAATGTCAGGATTAGGAGTGGTAACAGAGAAGGGAGGGAGCCCAGACACAGAAGTAAAGGGAACAGAAGCTATTTCTGTAAGCCAATTTTCTCACAGAAATTTCCAGGGAGCAGGAAGAGGGGCCATTGTTTGCCATTCTCTTCAAATACAGACATCCTTTGTCCTTCAAAATCAGAAACCAAACTGCTACAAATACATTTTCAGATAAATCCCTTGCTCTTTGAACTGTAGCTGCTGAAGCTATCAGAAAAATCAGGAATTAAACAGATTTGGATAACACAGCACGGTGTCTCTCACTGGCCAAACTTGCTATTCAATCTCAGAAATTGAAATAATTTAGATAATGAAGGATAGTTATAATTGCAGTTCACTTATTCTGATGTTTATTGAGCCTTCTATGTTCCAGGGATTGTACTTGGCAATCAGACTAGAGCAGTGAACAAGAAGTCTAAGGTTTCTGTTGTCATGGAGATAACACTTTTTGTGGGGAGAAGACGGAAGATAAATAAATATTAATACTTTGAGATACTAATAAATACTATGAAAAAAAAGCAGCAATTATCAAGAAATGAAATTATATTTTTTCTCAGGAATTGTATTGCAGAGAATACTTGTATATAAATAATAATAATAACAACTACTTACATCAACTTAGTGCTGTGTGCCAGGCACTATTCTGAACATCTTACCTGCATTATTCATTTAATAACTACAACTTTATGAGGTGGCTACTACTATTATCCCCATTTTATAGGTGAGACAGTAGAGGCACAGAAAGCTTGAGTACATTTTGTAATTTAGTGATGGAGCTGAGATTTGAGTCCAGACAATCTGGTTTCAGAACCCACCCCAGCATTTCAGATGCCCAGAAGCCAGTGCTGAGAGAGAGAGGACAGTATGGGAAGAAAGGAAGAGGGAAGCAAGCTTTCCAAGCACACAGGTGGAGAAGGATTTCAGAGCCTGGGGAGAGGGAGGACTTTCAGAGAAGCTCAGACCTTTGCTTCTTGCTTTTGCAGAGGTTAGCTTCCTATTCTTCATGAATCAATCTTCATTCTCTCTCTTGTTACACCTGTGATTCTATTGCTGGGGCCTGGTTCCTAATGAGATTCCGCTCTACTGGCTTCTGGATAGAGATACATCCCATCACTCATGAGAAGTCAGTTTTAATTGGGGATTTTTATGTTGGTACTTTCAGGCTTGGAGAGGAACTTGAGAGACAGGGAAAGAGACTGAGTGTCAGTTTGGTTTATGGAGCACTTTGCGTTGAAAGCTTTTAACACTTCTCCAGCTTATGTTTCCTTCATGCGAAGGAAGCCTGGTGATGTCTAAACTGGATTGTCCCTAGTCTGTTCTCAGGCACATTTACTTTGGGGACCTCTCTGGTTTCTCAAGGTGACCATGGAGACTATTTCATGGGGTTCCATTTGTCATAGAATTTTATTCAAAATATTTTTTAAACAACATCTCATGAGAATACTGGTATCTCTCACTTTAAATGCTCAAGAAATCTAACAAACAAATGCTGACTGCAGATATGTCAGAGTCAATTTATTACCAAAAGATGCTTTGTGGAGTCTAACATGGTCTCTTGGAAAGAGCATGAGCTTCTAAGTTGGCGAGACCTGGCTCCAGACCCAAGATCTCACATATGAACTATGTGACCTTGAGAAAATAACATAACCTTAGAGTCTTGGTCACCCCACATCTCAAAATGGGAACAACCCTTAACCTCATGCAAATATTTGTCAAGGTCAAATGAGATTATGCAGGTACCTTCCTAACACCATGTCTACCTATAGTAAAGACTTATTAGTTTCTCCTCTTTAAAAGCAAACTTTGAGGTATAACATATACAATAAGAAAAATGCACATACCTCAATTATATAACTTGAAGAATTTTCAAAAATAAACCCACGCACATAAATAACTAGCACACAGGTCAAGAAACAGAACATGACTAGGCCACCTACCTTACCTTATCGTAGGTAAGTTTTAAATGTTTTGAAATTTATATGAATGGAGTTAGGGAGTATATCCCCTTTTGTGTCTGGCTTCTTTTGTTTAGTGTTATATTTGTGAAATTCATCCATGCTGGCATTTATAGTTATAAATCAGTCTTCCTCATTGCTGAATAATCTTTCTATCATAATTTATTAATCCATTCTACTGGTAATGGACATTTTGGTGCTTTTCTTTTTAGCTATTAATGAATTTTGCTACTACTAATCATTCCAGTACATGTCTTTGGTAAACATGTATAGTCATTTCAATTGTATGTGTGTGTGTATTCTTTTTTTTTTTTGCGGTACTGGGGATTGAACTCAGGGGCATTCTACCTCCGAGCTATACCCCCAGCCCTATTTTTTATTCTTTATTTTGAAACCGAGTCTCACTAAGTTGCAGAGTGCCTCACTAGGTAGCTGAGGCTGGCCGCGAACCGGGATCCTCTGGTCTCAGCCTCCCAAATGCTGGGATTACAAGCATGCGCCACCACACCCGGCTTTGTGTGTGTATTCTTATTGGGAGAATTTTTAGGAATGAGTTGTGGGGACATAGGATATGCATATATTCAGTTTTAGTAGGGACTTTCAAATAATTTTATAAAGTGGTTCCACTTCTTCATTTTTTCCTTTTACAAAGTAATTTGCCTGAAAATTCTTTCCAATAAGTGACTTAGTATATCTGCCATATGAATCTATTTGCCAATATTTTATTGGTAACTTTCACTTTCAGTAATATACTCCCATTATATTAGGTGAAGCATATCTGGTTGTGTTTGCAACTTTATTTTTGAGAGTTCCTTTTCCTGGGATTTCCTTCCTCTTGGTTACCAGGAAGCCATTTGACAACTTCAAACATGGCAGAGCCTCCACTGGCTGCTTTTCCATAATGGTTTCAGTATTTATTTCCAGCTTTCTCACTGCTCCATTCTGTAAGTGTAACCCTTCAATTATTTACTTATTCTCAATGAGTCTTGGCTTCCTGTTCCCATATGCAGCAGGAACAGTCCACAGGGAATACCCACTGTCGTTATTCAGCTCCGACAACATTCATGAAGTTTCCCCTTCAAAACCTTCTAGTGAATTGTTATTTTGGAATCTCTCTAATCATTAATTTTCCCCCTCCTGATTTATAAATGTTATATACTATCTTCCATTTTTACCATCACTTTCTATCTGCCTACTGTGGACAGCACAGAGTGACTCACTTTATGTGTCTTATGTCACTTAATTTTTATAGCAAGCCCATCAGGAAGATATCATTGCAACTTTTCAAATCAAAGCACAAGGAGGTTAAGTAAGTTGTCCCAAATCACACAGTTTTCAAGTGAAGGGACAAAGGTGCTCGCCACAGTGCCATAGTCAGAGCTATTTCCTTCCTCTCATTTCTGTACCTTCCCCACAGAAGTACTTACCTTACAAAGAGCACAACAGCCCACACCCCAGACTCTTCTCAGTGGATCTTCACATTTGAGTGTTCTATTCACTTAAGTTCAGTGGTTGGTTGTCAGGAGAATCTCCAGTGAATGCCTCTTATCTGTGCCTTTAGTCAATGATGGTTGAAAACTCTGCAACTGTAAACTCCTTGTCTCCTCTCGCCTTGCTAACCAGTTCAATATTCTGCTGCCAACCCGTCCTTTCTCTCCTCTCCCTGTTACATGATACCCATAGCTGATTTACGGTAGATTCCAAATCAATTGCAAGTGTGTGTGTGTGTGTGTGTGTGTGTGTGTGTGTGTGTGTGTGTGTGTGTTAGAAATCCAGGCCGTTCCCTACTCCTGTCCTGCCCTCTCCATTTCTCCTTATTATCTCTTGTTCCCACTGTCATGGGGTTGAGGCTTCATTTATTATGTCTGCTCCTTCTGCTATTGTTTCGGGTCTGAGCAAAGCCATGGGGAAGATTCCTGCCTTTCACCATCTGTGCTCTCTGGGAGGTTAATGTAGCAATATTTGTAACAATTAGTGAAAAGGAGTCTTCTCTTTGATCCCTCCCACCTGTAGCTACAGTTCTGCATGTCTTTTTTCATGGCCAGATTTTTGGCATCTGGAAACTTGATTTCAGGACTACAAACTATTCCAGTAGCAGAGTGAAAGATTCTAATGTTGCAATTCAACAATTATAATAGTTTATATTTATTGAGTACTTACCATGTGCTAGAGATTATTCAGAATGAATTATATCTATTATCTGACATATTTTATCAACACAACAATCTGTGAATTATTTTATGTTCCCCATTTTATAGATGAGGAAATTGAGGCAGAGAAGTTAAGAAATTTACCCATGGCTATCTACTTAAAAGTGGCACAATCGAGACTTTGAGCCCAGGCTGTCTTACTCTAATAACTATACTTTCTCATTATGCTGTCCTGCCCAATGGGGGATGCATAGGGTTCTGGAAGAGCTCTGTATCTGAAGTTAAGAAATGGGGATGGGCCCTTGCCTTCCCCTTTCTTCACTGGCCTTTTAAAGGGAGGGATGCTCAGTTTCTTTATTTGTAAAATAGGGATGGGGCTGAGTTGGCATGACACTGAATACAGGCATGCATGTTAAAGTGCTTTGTGAGCTATACAGCACAGGTTAGATGTAGCATTATGAGTACTGTCTCTTCAGATTACTCTCCTCAGGATGTGGCCTCAGTTAGTCTAGATTTGATTCAAAACACCCGAGGAAACTGCAAGGTGCTGGAGTTAGAAAACCATCAGCTACTCTGCTGAGCAAAGGGGTTGTTTCTTCACCATTTCTGCTCCACCCAGACTGTAAAATCACCCCGGTTAAAGTCCATTGGAAGACCATAAAAATACTTGAAGGGCTTCTGAAATTAGGCTCCACTTGATATTGGAATTCTGCTTTCACACATCACTATTGCAATAGACTGATGTCAAAGTTCAGTTTGTCACAGGAGCCCCACCTCCCTAGACCCAGGGCCCGGAAGTGGTGCAGATGTACATGGAGGCTGTGGTACTTGGAAGGAGTGTCCTAAGGGTTGAAGGCCCTTGGAGGGAAGGAGGACTAGCCCTGCTCAGTTTTCTGTACCAAACTCCTGAAATATTCAAGTCAGGGAAAATATGTAGTTGCAGGTAACTTAAGTGAGAAGGCAAGGTGTAGTGGGATGATGACTCCCTCAAACACCACCTGCTGCTGGGGTGGGGGGTGGGGGGGCTGGGTTTCTTGCTTGCTGCAGTCAGGCTGAACACCACCTTGAGGGTGTCTTAGTGTCTCAGAAGGTGAAGTTAAGCTGGGCTATTTGTGAGGGTTCAAGGGCGCCTTGATTAGGATTGGGTGAGGAGCACACTGTAATAGTTTGGAGGGGTGGTGGCAGGAAAATAGGTTTTGTCCAAGTTAGCTTTGAAGGAAACTGGTTTCAAATCTCTACCTTTGGAGATCTCCAGGGCAAGGGAAGCTTTTATAAGAGAAGAGGCAGTAAATGGACAAAAGAGAGGAAATACGCACGTGGCATTTTAGACAGCCAGAGAACCTGTCTGGCTTAGCCAGGTCTCAGCTTCCTTGGAGCCTGTCTGGCCAGGGGAGGGGCCCCCTTCAGGCTTTACTGTCAGCAGGAGGAAATTCAGGATGCAGAGAAACAAGCTATCAGGAAGTTACCAATTTTAGAGGCAGTCTGTTTCAATCCCTCACACCCCTCCCCTGTTTTTATTCATCCCTGGATCTTGAGGGAATTGGGGCTCCATGTCACCGGGCTGGCAGCCCATTTTTGGATCAGTGGCAGATCCCATCAGGAACACCAACACAGAAGTTGAATGCTTATTCCCAAAGGAGGCAAAATCTGATATATTTAATAGTTTCATCTAGGAGAAAGGCTGTTAGTTTGTATAAGAACTCTCTTTTCTTAACCTTCCAGTTGTTTACTTTTGATGAGATTTGACAGTTGACTCCATGTGATTTCCCCCCATCTCTTAGTGATTTTCTCTGAAGATACTGCTATTTCCTCTGAAGATACTGCTGATAACAATAGTAATAATAATTATTATTACTGGTGGTAGAGATAGAGCCCAGGGGTGTTATACTCTGAGCTATGTCCCTGGCCTTATTTTATTATTTATATTGAAACAGTGTCTCACTAGGTTGCTGAGGGCCTTACTAAGTTGCTGAGACTGTCCTTGAACCTGCAATCCTGCTGTCTTAATCTCCCAATTACTGGGATTATAGGTGTGTGCCACTACGCACAGCAATACTGCTGATTATTAAGGCAGTATCTTCAGAGGTCTTGGTTGGAAGGTCTTGGTTTGAGGCTATATATTTATTTATTTATTTTTTATTTTTTAGCGGTACTAGGGATTGAACTCAGGGGCGTTCTACCTCCGAGCTATACCCCCAGCCCTATTTTTTATTCTTTATTTTCAAACCGGGTCTCATTAAGTTGTGGAGTTGTGGAGTGCCTCACTAGGTAGCTGAGGCTGGCCTCGAACCTGGATCCTTCAGTCTCAGCCTCCCGAATGCTGGGATTACAAGCGTGCACCACCACGCCCAGCTGAGGCTATATATTTAAAAACTGAAGAGTTTTTTGGAAGCTCTTGAAATGAATAAAAAAGTTACAGCCACGTAATACTTTACAATGGGGATATTTCCTGAGAAATGTATTGATAGGCATTTTTATCATAGTACAAACATTACAGAGTGTGCTTAGACAAACTAAGAGGACCACAACATCACTAGGCAATATAATCATATGGGACCACTGTCATATATACAGCCCTTTGTTGACTAAAATGTTGTTATGCAAAACGTGACTGTATCTGCCACTATTATCTTCCTGGACAAGTTTCCTGGAAGAGCAAAGTCATGCTGATGAAGACAGTGGAGCAAGACGGTCCTATCCCTGAAGTCAGCTGAAAAGTCATGTTGGCGTAGATGGTATGCTGTGGGGGTGGAGCTAGTTTCTGGTTCTTTGTCTGATCCTAGCAATAGCTTACCAACTGCGTAACCCACGTCTTTATGAAATATAGATACTCTTCCCTACTTTCCAAGGTAATGTTGAGCCTTGAGTCATATGATATGTGTAAAATACCTTGAACAGAGTAAGTACTGAACTGTTAGTTCCTTTTCTTCATATGTTACCACAAACCAGGGCTCATTTCAATTTGCTTACTGAATCATTGGAGAGCTGAAGAAGAGGATTCTAAGGTGAGCATTCAAGAATAACTTTCAAAACCATCTTGAAGAACTAGAGTACTGAGGTAGCTGCCACCTCTGCATAATCATGAAGCTACTACCACAGCTGATATCCTAGCAACCATTCTGCTGCAGCCACAACCCACAGCAGCAAGCCTCTCTCTGCACACAACTTAGCTCTGAATCAAAACCTTGCACAATGCATCTGCTGGATGGAACACAATTCACATACAAAACCTCATTGTCAGGTCATTGGGGTAGTAGAGTTTTTATTTCCCTATTTCTACATGCTAGAAAGGAGTTGGACTGGGTGTTGAGCAAGTCCACTCATGTAATCCACTACAAGATTCTACGAAGATTTTACCACCCAGGCATGGTGGCTTCATGGGCAAGGAGCTGCAGGTGCTGGCTTCTGCTCCTTCCCCTTATCATTTTATTATACTCAGAGGGTACAGAGGCAGGGAGGGAGAGGGGGAGAAATAAATTGCTCTATTTGCTCTTTACAGATCAAAGACAAAAGGTGAAGATTAATGACTGTTGGTATAATGTACAGAGCACCAGAGTAGAAAAGTTATACTTGAGTACCTACTCAGGCTCATTGTCCTCTGTCTTCCTACCCTGGGCTTGGGGCAAAGTGCTTGTCCCCACAGCCCAGACAGCTCACATCCCTCCCCTCCCACCACCTCTACCATAGCTGTATTCACCTTCCCTTCCCTTCCCTTCCCTTCCCTCCCTTCCCCTCCCCTCCCCTCCCTTTTCTTTCTTTTTCCCTCCCTTCCTTCACTGGTACTAGGGATTGAACCCAAGGACATTCTATCTCCAAGCCACACTCCCAGCCCTTTATATGTTTTATTTTGAAATAGGGCCTTGATAAGTTGCTGAACCTGGCCTCGAACCTGTGATCTTCCTATCTCGGTCTCCTAAGGACTGGGATTACAGGAGTGCACCACCACGCCTGGCTCAGCCTACTCTTTCTTCATTCATTCATCATGCCACATCACACAGCTGCATGAGAAACAGATCCATTTATAGGGCATCCAAGACATTTCCCATCACCTTCTTGAAAGCTCCATCAGGTACTCATTCTCTCAATTAGGAGAGACAGCACGGTGTTGGAAGAGTGTGGGAGCCTGGGTTTCTGGCTTAGAGCAGCCCACTTCCCTCCTCTGTGACCTTGGATATGTTGTTTAACCTCTGGTTTCAGTTATTTTTGTATAAAACCTGAGGATCGGGGCATATGGTCTCGGTGGTTTCCTTTCAGCTCTTTGGTTCCATCATCCATTTGGGAGAGGTCAGCTCCTAAGTGACAGTTGGAGGGTAACTTGTTCTTTGAACTGAGACCAATGGGTTATGCCTGCTTCTCTGACCTTGGCACCCTTTTATAGAGTTCCTAACCAACTTAATATCTACTGCTTTTCCAGCACTTTCTGTACCCACTACATTGTATTTGTAATGGTTTATTACAAGCACTTCTGTCTTCCCTATAGTGTCTAAAGATAGCACCCTGTTCTTATTTTCTTAGCTTTAGACCTTGGAGGAAACCCCAAGCCTCTCTTCTATGATTTTGCAAACAGAGAATACCAAAGCCATCTTCTAGGTCCTGCTTTGGTTTTTATTGTGCATCTGACCTCCAGAGAGCCTTGTATCTGCTCCATGTGGATCCCCATTCCTCACTTTGCTACCAAAAAAAGGGGCAGCTTCTTTTTATTTCCAGTGGTAATGGGACCACATCAGATAACATTTGGGATGCTGGAGAAGCACAAAATCCAGCCGGCTCCCATGCTATTACAAAGATGAAGTATCGCCTTTGTTAGGCAGCAGAGAGAAGCTGCTGTGGCAGTGAAGGTTAACGTTCAGTTTCACAGTGAAGTGTAAAAAGGTCGGAAGGAGCTGTAAAATGTTCACAGTGTTTATGCTGTCTCTTCTGGCTTGGCCTGCACTCTTGATTCCATCTAAAGTAGGAGGTTTATGATTTAGAACCTTAGCTGATCTGCATAATCCATTAAAATGTCACTTTTTTAATTGCAGAAGCTAGTTCTCTGAAGCACACACCTGCTGCTGATGGAATTTATAGCCAGAACATGGTGTGATTTGTGTTTGGAATGAATGTAGCCACCTCTGCCATCCCAGGCTGCCCTCAATAATGTCACTCTGATCATTCTCAGAAACTGGAGGTGAGGAGAAGTGACTCCCCACCAGGCTGTTCTGTATTCTCCTCTTGGCACCTTTGGGGACTCATTTCTTTGCTCCAGTAATTGCTCTGCTGCTGCCATGTTGATACAGGGGATAATTCTATATGCAGCATCAATTAAGCATGGATTGAGAGGGAAGCATTGGAAACTGTCTTCTTATAGCACATTGGTGATCACAGTAGGCCAAGAAAATGCCAAAGGTGCCTTCATTTGTTTGTGTCTTGGGAACTGGCAGGGACGGTATAAAGCAGGACAAGTCTTAGTTCTAGGATCTTAGGACTGTTTGTCTCCAAAGTATTCAGACTTTGAGGACACTAATATTGCAGTCGGGCTTCTGGGATGCTCATCAGAAGCTGGAGGGCTCTCAGAACTGGGGCAGCCATCCCCCAAAGCAAAAGTGTGGTGATGCTGGCCAGGAGGTGGTTATAGCAGGAGGAGAACTAGGTCAAGACACGTGTGAAGATCATCTGAAATGTGGGAGTATAAGGCTGTTATCTTGCAGTGAGTAAGAAACAAGATAAAGACAGTGCAAGGGTGCCCCGTGGGCTATTCCTCTTCAAGTGTGGACCGCCAGGCCCTGGTCGGTCTGACTCGGTAGGTCTGGGGTGCATGTGACCAGAGGTGGAACCAGCTTTGAGAAATGCCATGATGGAACCATGCAGGAGGGAAAGCATGTTGGAGAGATGGTGCTGGGGCAAAGCATGGGTTCAAGAGACACGCAGACTACAAGCTGCCACTGGAAACTCCATTTCTTCTCCCTTCTTTCTGAGCATGTCTTCCTAGTCTCTGAGGATGGAAAGCTAGCATTGCTTTTCTGTGGCCGCAGTGCAGGATTCTGGATGTGTGCTAGGGTGGGCCAGTGAGTTGTGCCCCCACCACTCCCAGGAGCGGAGGCCTGCCTTCTGTACCTGCTGCCCATCTATCGGGGGCAGCTAGGGTGACGTGGCTTCCTGCCACAGTGTCTTTAGTGTGATGTTGGGTTTATTCCTGGAAGCTTCATCTCTGGAGGTCATTTCTTCAGCCTCCCAACAGATTCCTTAAGCCATCGATTATCCCCGGTAACCCTGTTCTTGCTTATTCTGGCTTCTCTACAATGTAAGTCTGATGGATCCACAGGGACAGTAATATATTACTCAGGTGTTACTGGGAGGATTAACAAGATAACATATATCAGGTATCTGTAGGTACTGGTGCTCAGTAAAGTTAATTTATTTTTAGAAAATAACTAATTTCTCAACTACAAGGCTCTGAGGGTGACTGTTGGAGGATTCCCTGTTATCAAAGAATTGGTCATGTAGTGTTACTGGGCACCTGTGTGCAGTTCCATTCGTCATTGAAATTCATGGTTGCCCAGGCGCATCTGTGCTCTCTGGCCACCCACACCACAAATGCAAAACCTAGCAGCCAAGATGGAAGGCTATAGAGTCCAAGACCCAAATACACACTGGCACTGGTTGCTCTGTGAAGTCCATGGATAGAATCTCCTTGCCTAGATGACAGATGTCAAGGGTCTGGGCTCTGGGTGCTGACTGTACAAGCTCAATGCCAAGTGTTACCCTCTCTATTTAGGTTAGTAATCTCAGGTCTCTGAACTTGAGCTTTCCCATCTGTATGTAAGATGCAGTATCAAGAACACCTGCCTCATAGCACTGCCTTGGGGTTTGAGTGAGGTAATACATTGGCAAAGCTCAATCTATCCCTGCACATGGTGAGTGTGATATAATAAATGTCAATTGTGCTTAGCTTGAGAATAATCATTTATCTCTTGAGCAGTTTCTTCCTCCTCTCCTCTTCCTCCTCCATCTTCTCCTCCTTTTCTTTTTTCTCTTCCTCTTCTTTTTGGTACTGGGGATTAAACCCAGGAGAACTCTATATCTAGTCTACACCCCCAGCCCTTTTTATTTTGAAATACGGTCTTGCTAAGTTTCTGAGGCTGGCCTCAAACTTGTGATTATTCTGTCTCAGCCTCCCAAGTATTGGGATTACAGGCATGCACCACCATGCCCGGCTATCTTGAGCTTCTTTTAAGGAAGAAATTTGCCTCAAATCTTTTTTTTTTTCCCCAGAGACTTTCCTATTTCTCCTGGATAATCTTATAATGTACTTTTGGACATATATGGCTATCTAGACTATTGTAATTTTAATAGTATAGATGGTCAAGAAAAATTCCAGTGGCCAGGTTATTTTAATGATTATATTATATGTGAGAGCTTTCCATTAAAAGATGGTCAGATTTCCCCTGGGTGTGGTGGCATTCACTTGAAATCCAAGTACTTTGGAGGCTGAGACAGGAAGATCATGGGTTTGAGGACATCCTCAGCAACATAGCAAGACTCTCAGCAACCTAATGAGACCCTGTTTCAAAGCAAGAAATAATAATTTAAAAAAAGTGCTAGGGGTGTTGGCTGGATGTACAATGCCCCAATGCCCCTGTGTTCAATCCCCAGTACCATAAGAAAAAAAAAAATCAGATTTCCTATGAAGCTCACTAGCATGTACAATTACAATGTGCCAATAAAAAAATTACTACTGAATAATACTTCAAAAAAGATCAAATTTAGCCAGGCATGGTGGTGCATGCTTGTAATCCCAGCATTTGGGAGGCTGAGACTGGAGGATCTGGGTTCAAGGCCAGCCTCAGCTACCTAGTGAGGCACTCTGCAACTTAGTGAGACCCTGTTTGAAAATAAAGAATAAAAAAAATAGGGCTGGGGGTATATCTCAGAGGTAGAATGCCCCTGAGTTCAATCCCCAATACCACAAAAAAAAAATCAAATTTATATTTTATTATTTATTTATTTATAGTTCTGGGAATTGGAACCAAGGGCACTCTACTATTGAGCTACATTCCCAGCACTTTTTATTTTCAAATAGGGTCTCACTAAGTTGCTGAGACTGGCCTCAAATTTCCAATCCTGCTGCCTCAGCCTCCCAAGAACTCAATTACAGGTATGCCCCACTGCACTCTGCTAGATTTGTAGTTTTAAAAATGGACAAGATGATAAGTGTAGCCATTCTTCTATCTTTCTCAGAGTGAATGGATGTTTAACAAGCTGATGGACATCGTGATTAGGCTACAGTGAGTTCATTTTTTTTTATAAATACAAACTTTTGAAATTAATTTAGCTGACCTTTTCTTAAAATCTTTTACCTTTTGATGTGGCCATAGTGGCAATAAAGATTAATGGATGCAATAGCCAATTAAAGAAAGATTACTATAGACTAGACAGTGTTCTGAATGTTTTTCTGCATCAGTTCTCTCAGTTCTTATTTCAGCTATGTAAGGAGGGGAGTTCATAGATGAGAACACCAAGGCATAGAGATAGGTAAAGTGATTTGCCTAGGTCGTACAGTGAGGAAACGCAAAACTGTTTTTTTTTTTTAAATACACACTTTTGTTGGTGCATTATAATTATAATCATAATGAGGTTCAGAATGGTAGAAACATATGTGCACACAGCATTTGGTGTGTTTTCCTCTGGACCCCCCATCCATATCATTGAGATTAATATTAATAGCTTTGTATCTGTACATAGCATTATTTGAACTGTTTCCTTCATCAAGTCTCTTTTCCCCCCTCCCCACCTCCCTCTGCTAATCCCCCTCCCCTACTCTACTTGTCTCTCTCCTCATCTATTGGAAGTCCCTTTTGTTTCCCAATTTCTCTCTAGCTTCCACAGAGGGGAGAAAACATACAACCCTTCACTCTCTGAGACTGGCTGGCTAATCTCACTTAGCATAATTCTCTAGTTCCATCCATTTTTCCTGCCCCCCCCCACCAAAAAAGGCAATTGAACTGAATAGAAATTTCTCAAAAGAAGAAATACTGGTCAATAAATAAGTTTTAAAAAGTTCAACATTATTAGTAATCAGGGAAAGGCAAATCAAAAGTACCCTGAGATTCCATCTCACTCCAGTTAGAATGACAATCATCAAAAATACAAACAATAATAAATGCCAGCAAGAATGTGGGGGAGACAGGAACCCTTATACACTGTTTGGGGGAGGGAGAGGTTGCAAATGGAGATCAGTGTGGAGATTCCTTACAAGACTGGGAATGGAACCACTCATTCCAGCTGTACCGCTCCTCAGTTATCTTTCCTTAGGGATTGAAGAGCTGGGATTTTAATCTGTGTCTGTCAGATTCTCAGGCTCTTGTTGACACTGCGATGGAAGAGAGAAAAGAAAGCTGAGAGAAAATTGCACAAGGCTGGAAATCTGAGAGCCTGCAACCTCTGTCGGTGTCACATTGGCTCCAGTCCCCATGCACCAGGGCTTCCTTGCTTGTGAGGTGAAACTGACCTCAGGGCATGAGGACAGGGCACATCAGCAGTGCCTTCTCCCAGGCACTCCCTACACACAGGTCAGCAGTGTCAGCTGGAAGCTTTCAGTCTGTAGATTTTTAATATAATCACATCCAGCATCTTCAAGAGTAGTATAACTTTTTCATGTTTTGAGGTGTTTGGGACTCAACTGAATGTACTACAAAATAGGATAAAATGAAAAGCAAATATATGTCAACTAAACAGAAAATCCTATGTCAGAGAATGGAGTCTCATCCTGGAGGAAGGGACATTTGTCCTTACTGAGGTAGCAGTGGTGACGTTTTTCAGTTGCACTTCAGGATCCGATGGTTGCTGTCATCTACTGGGAGTCTTTGGTAGCTACTAACATTCATACTGGCTGAATCAGGGAAGCTTGCAGGGGTACAGTATGGAACCCCAAAAGAAAGCGTACAAGTGGGCTTGGTGAGAGAAAGCCATTGGATCCAGGGTCAGTGCTATGATTTATGTACGGTTTGAGCGTGCCCCTCAAGGGTTCATCCTGGAGGCTGGGACCTCAGGCTGGTGGTGTTGGGAAGTGGTATTAGGGGTTCAGTGTGGCCCTTGAGAGGCAGGGCCTAGTGGAAAGTAGCTAAGTCTTGTGGAGGGTGCTGTCCTTAGAGAGATTAAGATGACTTTCTTAGGATTATAGGTCTGAGGCCAGCCTCATTAGCTTAGTGAGACACTCAGCAACTTAGTGAGACCCTGTTTTAAAGTAAAAAATAAAAAGGGATAGAGGTGTAGCTTGGAGGTAGAATGCCAATGGGTTCAATCTCCAGTATAAATAAGTAAGTAAGTAAATAAATAAATAAATAAATAAATAAATTGCCTTGCTCTTGGAACTCTCATGAGAATGAGTTGTTCCAAGAGCAAGGCTGACCCCTGAATTGCTCTGTCTTCCTGTTTGGCAGTGTGATCTCTCTCTCTCTCTCTCTCTGTCTCTCTCTGTCTTGCACTCTTGTGAGGAATCAAATTAAATGCCAGCACCATGTCTTTAAACATCTAGATATTTTGTTCCAGTAACAAAAAAGACTAATATAACCAGCCATTCATCTCTTTCTACTCTGTCCATCTCTGCCTCTCTCTCTCTCTCTGCCTTCTAATTCCATCTCCCCCCAAATTCTCTCATTTTCATCTCTCTCTGGTTCTCTCTGTTATGCTTATCTGAAGACTTTCTCTGGGTTCATGAGTACAAAAGCCCAACTTGAAAGGCAGCAAGGAGCTCATTGTCCTGCACACTACCTCAAGCACTGTGTAGCCCAGGGACAATCTGATTGCTATGAGACCAGAAGTGACTGACTCTTCCTGGACAGGGAGTTATTCTTGGACCAATCACCATTTAGGGATGGTAATAACCAAACTTCATCTGTGCAGGGTGGGGCATTTGTTGAAGAAGGGGCTGTGTGCTAGATACATCTTTCAAATGGCATCTTCCGTAGACATCATTGGACATCACTAGACAAAATGAGGACCATTTATTGGTCATCTGTATTGTACAAGACCCTCTATTGTCTGAAAATTAAAACCAAGACAGAATTGACTCTCCATAGATTGTTTTGCTCATATTCCAATCTCAGGCATCAGGCATTTGCCCAGGAGGCAAATGACAAAGAAAGATGAAAGGTCACATGTCACTGCAGTGTGAGCTACACAACCCCTCCTCACCATTCCAGATATCTCTTTTGAGATGATTGGTCTACCTAAAAACTGACAACCTGGAAAATCAGCAGAGGCTTATCTCTTTGGAGATTAAATATTAAGTATGACTTTGGAGCAAACTAGAATAAACAACAAAACTAGAGTAGTATTTTATAAGAACCAATGGACAAAAAATCCAGAACAATGAAAAATTTAGGTTCCCAGCATTTGTGGTGGAGGCCACAGGCTGATTAACTCTTTGCAAGCCACATGCTTTTCACAAGTCTCCTCTGACCAGTACTGGAGACTTCTCAGTAGGGTTTCCTTCAACGTTCTCATTTTCTGTACCCGATTTGGAAGACTCATTGAAAATTCAAGCCTTACCCAAGTTCTTCATCTCTTAAAATGGCTTCATATCATTGCGCTTTCATACAAGGAGACCGTAGAGCAGTCATTCAATAGGCTTTGCCTGAACAATTCCTGGTGTCTTTATTTAATCACAGTGTTATGAGCTCTTCATACACCAGACAGCCAATTTTGCAGCCTCAGAATCATGCTCAGGAGACAGACACTTATTTTTCCTGAAGTCGATTTTAAAGGCTTTGCCATCTGGGACTTTTAGTAACTTGTGAAAAGCAAATGGAGGCCATGTTTTCAGGATTTTGCAGCCCAAATCCTAGGGCTGAAATGTATCCATTGTGCATGAAATGCATGGTGATGATATAAACTTGGTTCATGTTTGTTTATGAAGCTAGTCATCAAGATAGATTTCAAGTAGCTGATATCTTGTTGAATTTGATTTATTGCCGAAATGCGTACTTGGTGCATGAAAGGCATATTTTATTGGACATGTTTACATATGGATTTGGGTCTTCTGAGGATATGAAATCCCTACTAGGCCATTATTTTTTATCTCTCCCTTCCCCATAGCAGTGTCACAGTGTTCATAGAAAGTGAAAACCAATAGAATTCAGCTGGCTCCGCCTGGGGGTCATATTTACTTTCAAGGACCAGAATCCACCTGGAATATAGCTAGGTCCCCCCAAACGTGTCAAAGCAAGGCATATAATCTTTCTAACTTTCTCTTCCTAAGTTTGCATGGTCTCTTCTTCCTGTAGCTCCTTTGTCTGTTTCACTCCTCTCCCCCCCTCTCTCTCTCTCTCTCTCTCTCTCTCTCTCTCTCTCTCTCTCTCTCTCTCCAAACCAGCACTCTCTGTTTTAGCATATATGGAGCCAAATATGACTTCCCACTTTACATCATTTCCCCAGTCAAGCATCCAATATTAAATAACAAGTGTCTCCAGGTCCCAGTTTCAGATTCCTGTGGGAAAGTCCAACTAGCCCAGTGTGGCCCAATTAGTTATTCATTCCTGCTCCAAGCGTCTGTGGCCAGGAAGCCACACTTACATGGCCAGCAGTCTGCTTAGCCAAGGCTCTAAGAGCAGGGATACATATGGGGATCCAAGTAGGCTCTCTCAGGTGGGTGGAGAGGAGGAAGTTGTCAGTGTCTTTGATTCACCAGGTTGGACACAGATTATCTGTGTAGCAGCTGCAGCCTGGAATGCAAATCTGTTTTGGGGCCCATCTTTCAATTCTACTAATCTTTTCTTTTTCACATACTCCCCAGCCATTCTTTAACCTCCTCCATTTGTTTCTCCTAACTTCATTTATTTCCTCTATTTCTTCGTTGGTGCTTCAGAAAAATTACACTGTGCATCTGTTTAGAGTGGTGGAAAAAACACTGTTATGGAGAGTCCAAGAGCAGTCTTAGTTCTGGGGCTACACTTTGAGCAAATCAAAAACTCACTCTTGGCCCTGGTTTCATCTTTTGAAAATGAATGGAGCTGGACTAGATGCTCTAAGAAGACTCAGAGATCACCTTGTCCAGGGATGCTGAGTATCTGCCTACTTAATACTGCCATTCTGCAAATACAGCATCCATGGCAGATATTGCTAATTGATCCCTGCACCCTTCCCACTATTTTAGAACTGCACTTAGAACCTTTACAACAGCCTGGGCATTCACCACCGATCAGTTGGAGGATGCCCTTGAGATATGACCACTTAACTATCTCTGAGCAGGAAATCAAGGCCCACATGTCTATCAACCCTTCTCCCTCTTTCTGTCTTAACAGAGATGGGGATATGTAAAGCCATGATCCTTATTTCCCTGAAATTGTGAAGGAAAACAAATGTTCTTCTGTGCCATTTTCTTCTTGATTATTCCTAAATAAATTCTTCCTAAAGTAATAATTATTTTTAAAGCCTTATTTACTCTCTGACTTCCATCAAATTTAGCCTTTACTGTCTCCTATGACTAAAGAATTGATAATTTTTTTTTTAACCAAGGTATGGAATCAGCCATGTTCATCTGAACTCTCCAAAAGTAGACTGGCTCATGTTGCAACTGCATGGTGGCAGGCAATGGGGAGAGTCGTTTTACTTTTTGAAAATATACTTTCTGCAGTTATATTTAGAATAAAGAAAGATCCTTGCATTCTCAGATCAAATTATATTCAATGTGCCTAATTGCTGTTACTCTCAAATATGATATCGAGTGAGGCCTCATCTTCAATTCAGGTTTCTCATTTATATTTACAAATGGCACAGCTTTAGAACATCTGCTTTGCCTGTGGAGCACTCATTTCTGCAGATGATGCAGCTGTAATGGCTGGTGGCAGAATTGTTTCCTCGACAACAATGCTAGGGAACAGCTCTCCCTTTCTGCCTTTCCCGATAAATGCTGTTTTTAAAGTCACCTTCTGAAGTTCATTTGCCCAGGAGAGATGGACTTATACTTTGTAGATAGCATATTTCTATTATTTCTGCTGAAGGGCTGCCTCCTGGAATATTATCACCCATGCAGCCTCCATGTGGCAGGGCTGCTTTAGGTAATATCTCTGTAGGTGGGGGAGCTGGAAGTCTAGGAACAAAGGTGACTAATAGAAGAATGAAGGGAAACATGTAAGGACCAGAGCTGGGATAAAATCCATAGGTCTAATGCATAAGAGCTCAAAGTTGGTTTCCTAGAACAAAGAGTCCTTGGATGGTAGAAAAGGTGGCTATTATACCTTATTCCCCCTTGGAAAGAGGTGTGCCCTATGCAAGTGAGGACCAGAGGGGACACTCAGTGGCTTATACGGTCTAAATCTGAGTGCTTGTTGTTGTTATTTACTTACCACTTAAAAATGTCATGTTAATAAAAAATGAGAGCTTAAATGTTTCCATTTCTAGAAGTAACTTTCCATTTGCAAGAAGGAGAGAACAGAGGCACATGTTAAATTACACCATGGAATGTGCACCAGCACAGTCCAGACTGTCGGATTGTTTTGGTTTCCATATGGGGTGGCCTCCAGAAAAGTTCATGTGTTGGCAATGCAACAGTTTTCAGAGGTGAAATAATTGAATCAGCCCTCTAATCTCATCAGTGGATAAACAGATTGATGGATTAATGATTTGAATGGATTTGCTGTGTGGTAACTGTGGACACGGTAGGGTGTGGCTGGAAGAGGTGGGTCAGTGGGATGTAATGTTGGGGATATGCCTCTGGCCTCTCCTCTTGCTCTCTCTGCTTTCGGCTGCCCCCAACAGATTTCTTCTGCCACTCCCTGTTGCCATGATGTTTCTGCCTTACAACCATCTCTGAATCTCTGAAACCATGAACCAAATAAACCTTTTCTCCTCCAAGTTGTTCTCCTCAGGTATTTCGGTCACAGCAATGAAAACACTAATATATTAATGAAAACACTAATATACTAGGGGTATACAGGTATAGGATCCAAGTTCTTTATCAGGTACATTGTAAGAAAACAAAGAAATGGAAAGGTTTGAATCCAGACATTAAAAGAGATTTAAAAGAGCAAATAATTTTTTTGTTGGGCAAGATTAATCTATATCTAGGGTGATAAACTACTTAAAATTATTTCTTGTGGCTGGGGGTATAGCTTAATTGTAGAGCTCATGCTTGGCATGCCTGAGGCCCTGGGTTTAATCCCCAGCACCAAAAGAAAAAAAAAGAAAATCTTGGTTTAGGTACACTGTAATTAGCAGGCTCTTCTAGATGACTTAATTTTACCCTGTTTTGTTATAGATGAGGATACTAAGGTTCAGCAAGGAAAGGTGATTTAAAAGCGAATAGGTGTGGGAACTGTGGTCACAACCCAGATCCTCTGGCCTCTGTGTGATGTGTTTACTACTTCCCCCTGGGTATGATCCTGATCCTGTTCCTGTCTGATCCTGTACCATACATTAACTTTGTCTTTGAGTTCACCGAGTTAGATAAAGTCACTCTAGAGTCGACTGTATACTGGTGACTACTTTGTGTTAATCTGTTCTGTTAATTGCTTTTCAGGCAAAGTTGGCTCTGGTTTTGTAAGCCCAGGATCTGTGACATTCTCTGACTTTTGTATTCACACAGTAAAGCTATTCTTTTGCTTTTTTACTTATTTTGATATTATAAATTCAGATTAATAACTTGATGCTATTAAAATGCTCTAAATTGCAATTAAAACTATAAAATAATTTTTACCTGTTCTATTTAATCTCATTTTTTTTTTCTGGCCTGGAGTGCTAGTGCATACCAGTAATTCAAGACTTGCAAGGCTGAGATGGGAGGACTGCAGAATTGAGGCAAACCTTGGCAACTTAGCAAGATCCTCAGTACTTAGTGAGACCTTGTTTCAAAATAAAAAGTAAAATAGAGCTGGAGGTGCACCTCAGAGGTAGAATACCCCAGGGTTAATCCCCAGACACACACACACACACACACACACACACACACACACACACATTCCCCAATAATTCTTTTGGCATTGATATAGATTACTTATTTTCTCATGTGCAGCATTTTTTCTTGGGTATCCATTCTTAAATAGACTGGATGTTTTAAAAATGGGAACTCTGATGTAGGTTGACATGAAAAATAACTGGCTAAATTCTTAGAATTCTGAATAAAGACATGTGTATCACTTCCATGCAAACAATTTAGCCAACAGATTCAGCCTACTGAAATAAATTTAGGATTAACTTATTCAATATTTCAGTCCAGATTTCTGAGAGAAAATAGATTTTAAAGAAGACTCCATGATAGCAATGTTGATTTCTGTATGCTACAGTGGCATATGTTTGTCATTAATTATTTGTATTTTTGAAAAGAGCTGGGTTTCAGGCTCAATTACATGTAATTACCAACCCAGCCAGTGTGCCACAAGAAACATTCAATTTCTCTTGGTATTTGTAAGAACTCAACAAAACATGCTACTATTTCACCGGTAAATGATTCTAACAATTACTTACTCTGAAAATAATAGTTAACAATTATTTCAGGGTAGAAGATAGAATTGTAGGTTATTTGTCAGGAGGGTAATTGTCTATGTTTTTAACTTCAAGATGCTGTGCATGTATACAGATACTGGAGCAAAAGGTGTGGGAAATCAGATTAGATATTCTTTCTTTAGGGACCATCAGAGGAGAAGAGAAGTCCATCCCTTAAAAAGTCTTCATGTATGCTCTTTGTCTTTGGTCCTCCATTGTAGCTCCTCACAACCCTTTGAGCCAGAATGTGCTATAGAAACTGCTATTCAGATGCCAGGCCCTCCTCACCTTTCCTGCTAGTCTCCTCTACCCCAGCACTAAGAGGTACGAATGAAACCCTGTCCGCCGTGGCACTTAACTATCTAAGGAAATGTCAGATTGGTTGTCATCTTTTTTTTAAGTCCTCCATTGAGGTATGGTTGATATGCAAAATGTGAAAGATATTTAACATATATAACTGAATGTATTTGTAAATAAATATACACCTGTGAACCATCAACCCATCACCACTCTCTGTGCTCTAAATCTGTCCATCATCTCCTAAAGTTTCTCCCCACCCTCTTTTCCCCCCTTTTGTGGTAATAGCACTTAACATAAGATCAACCTTCTTAGTGAATTTTTAAATACACAATATAGTATTGTCAATCCTAGCCCCTCTGTGGTACAACAGATCTCTAGATCTATTTTGTATTAACCAAAACTTTGCATCCTTTGAATAAAGCCTCCTTTTTTCTCTCTCCCCTCTGTTCCCCTGGAAACCATCATTCTACTCAACTTCTATGTGTTTGACTCCTTTAAATTCCACATATAGGTGAGCTTGTACAGTATTTAGTATTTGTCTTTTTTTTTTTTTTTTCAGTACTGGGGATTGAACTCAGGGGCATTCTACCTCCAAGCTACACTCCCAGCCCTATTTTTATTCTTTATTTTGAAACAGGGCCTCACTAAGTAGCTGAGGCTGGCCTCGAACCTAGATCCTCCGATCTCAACCTCCAAGTACTGGGATTACAAGTGTGTGCCACCACACCTGGCTCAGCATAATATCTTAAAAAGATAAACACTGATTTCCAGTGCTTGTGGACCAGTAATAATGAAAAAAATTTTGGAAACCTGGTTTAGATTTGCTGGCTTTTAATTTTATCAAGTAAGGGCATAAACAAAGCAAGAGCTACACGTGATGCCATTATTCAGAAAGAAAAGGGAATGTTGACACTAAAAATGGAGGATTATCTACTAGACCCAGAAAGAGAGTTGGTGAACACACACATGCAACTCCCTTCCCCTATTGTAGTTATTTTTATTTTTTTGTCTTGGTTGAGCAAAAACTTTGCATCAAGGATTGGAGTTTGGACTAGTATTTGGAAACCTTGTGCTAACCCATTTGTTTAAAAAAAATCAACATATTTAAAAGGTACAGCCTTTCCAAGTTCTTGAAAAAATGTTAAGCACTTTGAGGTAGAGACCTCGTGTCATTTGCTGCTCTGTAGTGAGGCAGGATAGCCTTATAGTTAAGAATATAGACTCCAGGGCTGGACTGCCTCGGTTAAAATCACTGTATGACTTTGGGTAAGATTTTTAACAGTTTCATCTGCAAATGAAACACGAGAATAAGAATTAGCACCTTCCTTCTAGCATTGTAGCAAGGCTTGAATGTGTGCATGTTTGTAAACACTTTGAGAAATGCTGGGCTGTAGGAAATGTTTGGAGAGTGCCAGTGTCTGGTGCATGGTAGGAACTCATCAAATTTGCTGACTGAGTGTAGAAAGGGTAAGTTCACGTACGTGGTGGAATGATTTGACTGTGGACTCTTGTCTTTCCGGTACACCGGCAGTTAAGCAGATGCGCATGGCATCTCCTCCCAGACCCGACTGAATGGCATAGGGTTTGTTGTAGGCTTTTCCTAGAGGAGAATGGTATCTGTGCTGGATAAGCCAAGCCATGAAAGCAGTGGTATTCTGGTTCCTTCTCTGCCAGACATCTTGAGACTCAGTTGTTAGTCATAGGTTGGCTTGAAGGAGACTGAATGATAAAGGAAAATCCATTGCCAGTATGCGTTGGATCATTTGATCCAATCATGTAGAATGATTTTTAGTTATTACTAAGTAAGCTGAAGCATTTGAGAGATAAGAATGGATCTTTTGTTGGTGGAGTATATTTATATTTAATAGAAACAGACCTTATGAATTTATACTCAATGCCAGAAAAATGTAGCCTCCGTTAGTGAAGTGTCTAAATGACAGAATTTTAAAATTAAATGCTAGTTTGAGATGACCGCGTATATAACCACTTGAGGCAAATAAACCATAAATGAAAATTATTTGCTATGAGCATATTGGTTATCTTTTTGAGTTTAGATGCTTCTAAATGTCTTGGAAATTATTTGAAATAAATATTTTCCTTTATGTCTTCTTTTTTTATCTTAGAGACAATCAGTTTAATCATTATTCAGTCCTAATAAAATTGAACTATAATTTCCTTTTATAAAAAGAATCCAAATTAACACATCCTGAAATAGTATTATTCATATTAATGGAGTTAGGCTTCTCTAGTAAAACTTGCCTAATTATCATCAACGAATATGGAATTAAGAATTAATAATATATTTTTTACTAACGCCAGCAATATATTTTGCTTCTTTGGCCCCAAAATAGATACTTGCAGGTGTTTAGTGTCTAATTGTAAGAACAACAACATCATGAGGCATCACCCAGCCTCTTTCAGGAGACCATTTGTTATGGTTTGGGTATAAGACTCCCTAGAGAAGTTCATGGGTTAGGCAGTGCAGCAAGACTCAGAGGTGGGACATGGCTGGAGCAGGTGGTCACTGGATTCTTTGGGGATTCTTCCTGTCTCTGACCCCTTCCTCTCTCTCTTTGCTTCTGGCTTCCATGAGTTGAGATGCTTTTATCCTGTGTCACGCCCTGCCATGCCCTGCCACTGTGATGTCTCTGTGTTGGAGCTGGCCCACTCTGGACTGAACCTTGGAAACCTCTGAATCAGTGAGCCAAATAAACCTTTTCTCCTCTAAGTTGTTCTTGTCAGATATTTTGGTCACAGAATGGAGAAAAGCTGACCAAAACACCAGTTTTCTTGCATGTCTTCAGTTGAAGGGGTAAACAAGCAAGTGTTGATTATCTTACCTAAATTAGTGTTGCAAGAAGGAAAACCAATCAGTATAATGTTTGTGATAGTACTTTACAGTTAGTAAAGTACTCATCCTTAGTACTCATCCTTATGCTGCCTCAATGCATTAGTAGTTCATGAGTAACCTGATAGAATACACTGTGAAATAAGCAAAAGTAGAAGAATTTTCCAGCAGTAGAATGACAAAGAACATGTTTTCTAGTTGCATGATAGATTTGGTCCACCCATCGGTTGTTTTTTCTCCTCAATGCCGGATATTGATCAAGAGCAACAACTTTGACTCTGAAATTATCTAAGCTGGAATTCTCTTTCAGTGTTCAGAGTAGTGGTTCCTTGGGATGTTAACTGGTGTCACACACAAAAAAGAAAATGAGGTTCCACAGTTGACTTCTTTGGGAATTTTGTGGGTTAAACAGAACCTGTATTTACCACAAGACTTCAGAGCCTTCAGTGTGATCTTGTGCACTGTGTCTCTTAATAAGAGATTTCCTGAACAGTGTTGAGTACAAGAGCCTCTTTGCCCCCTCAAATAGGTTTATTGGAACAGATGTCTGGACATGGTTATCTTTGCTTATTGTCAGTTTTAGAAAATGCCAGCTTGTCTGGATATCCCTAATATAAAAGGATTATTTTCAATATAACCAAATACTCTGTGATATAACATGAATAAGAAGTTCTCTGCTTTTACTCCATCAATGCGAATGGTGCAAGGCTAGGGTTATACATGATTGCCTCCAGGAAAACACTGAAGAGTCCAGAGTGTGGTCTAGGTCATGCTATTTGGTCCTTAAGTGTAGCAAAAAGTTTCACATGGTATTTATTTGTGTGTGTGTGTGCACACACTTATGCACATGCACACATGGCATGTCTGCTTGTGTTGGCTGCTGTGACTACAAAAAATTTACTATTTAATTGATGAGTTACATATTATTAAATAATTTACTATTATATACACACCTAATTTTTATATAATTCAGAAATGTGATCCTGAAGTGTATATTTTCTGGTTTTTAAATCGTAATCTTTGCCCCCCTAACTGCACATTTTTGCTTGGCTGCCTTGCATTCATTTACATATTTTGATCATTTTTAATTTTTAAGAATATATCTCTATTGAATTTTGTTATTGAAATAGTACTGGTTTTATAAACTGAATTGGGGGAAAATTTCCATGTACTTAAAGGGCCTGAATTAGGTTAAAAACATTGAAATGATCTGTTTTTAGAAACTTACATGGAACTCAGCTGGCCTGGTGCCCTTTTCAATAACAGCTCCTTCTTCTTGTGTTATTTATCTGTTTAGGTTTTCCATTTCTGGATTAATTTTGGCTATCCACAGTCTCCACTTCCTCTAAGATTTTAAACTTTTTGCCATAGATTTGCACGTGGAATTCTCATATTATTACTAATTTTAATATCTTCTTTATTGTCTCTTTCTCTTTCCTAGTGTTTTATACTCCTGCTCTCTCTAGTGTTTTACTTAATCAGATTTATGAAGGATTTGCTCATTTTACTCTTTTTATTTTTCTCTAAAATACCAAAGGGCCAACTTTTTAATTTATTCTTTTGTCAATTTTTTATTATAATCATTAGTTCCAGCTTTTATTTTTATTAATTCCCCTTTTTGAGGGAAGAGGATATTCTTTTTTGTTTTTAATTTTTAAATAGGAAAAATAAGTTCCTTTAAAAATATTTATTTATTTATTTATTTGTGGTACTTGGGATTGAACTCAGGGGCATTCTACCTCCAAGCTATACCCCCAGCCCTATGTTTTATTCTCTATTTTGAAACAGAGTCTCACTAAGTTGCGGAACGCCTCACTAGGTAGCTGAGGCTGGCCGAGAATCCTCCGGTCTCAGCCTCCCAAATGCTGGGATTACAAGCGTGCACCACCACGCCCGGCTTAATATTTATATTTTAGAAGGAAAACATTTCAGGTTATAGCTTCTACTGTTCCAACTGAAAATTGTGATAGTGTTAAGGATTCTCTGAATTAAAAAAATATAAAGGATACACATAGAATAAATGTGTATCTTTATTTTTCTGTTTCTCTCCTCTCTGCATCTCAGTTAAAGCTATAGTTAGATTTGTGCAGATTCTTAATGGGAAAGTGTTTCATTTGCAAACTTGCTGAGTAAATAATCTCCCAAACCACATGCCTGCTTGTGGAAATAAGCAAAGTTTAGGGGGAAATCTAATGCAGAAGCACAGTGAGTCTTACTAATGCTATGAAAGCCAGGTGAATTACCCAGGGAGATTACTGTTGGTGAAAAAGGATCCATTGTAAGAAATGGGAACAAGTCTAAAGAAGATTCAAGAAAAATGTGGCCACAAACTAATATAATAATTTAGGAAAGAGCTATAATTCCTAAACATAGTTGGAGTTCCTTGGTGATAATCATAATAACTAATATGTATCAGGTTATGTTCCAAATACTCTATGTGGATTAATGCCCTTAAGCTTCAAGGCAGCCTTGGGAGACAAATATTAATACCTACATCTTAGAAAGGGGAGACCAAACATGGAGAGGTGGTATAATTTAAGTTTATAAGATGAAAGTTGCTAAGGCTGATTTCAAACCTGTGATCCTCCTGTCTCAGCCTCCCAAGTTCTGGGATTACAGGCATGCAGCACCATGCCCAGTTAGCAATAAACTTTTAAAAGAAAAAAATAGCCACAAAAGAGCTTTGAAAGTTAAAGTGCTTCTGTGGATGCAGTAAACAGGACATGGAGAGGTGGTATAATTTAAGTTTATAAGATGAAATAGGCAGTAGGGCCAGGAGCCCTAAACTGTGACCCTTGCCCAGATTCATGGAGAGGATTATAGCTTGTTGATCTTTGTGATGGAGTGACTTCAGAGAAAGCATTCCACAAATAGTTGTGTGGTATAAATGGGATAACTGAGTAAATAATTGAGATAACTGGCTATAATATTAAGCAGAATGGGAAAAGTATTCTTTTTTTTTTTTTTTTCCCTTTTGGTACTGGAAATTGAACCCAAGAGTATTCTACCTCCTAGCTATACCCCTATTTTTTATTTTATGTTGAAACAGGGTCTCACTAAGTTGCTGAGAGCCTCACTAAGTAGCTGAGGCTGACATTGAACCTGCAATCCTCCTGTCTCAGTTTCCCAAGTACTGGGATTACAAGTGTGTGCCACCACACCCGGCTTGGAAAAGTATTCTAATAGAGCTAAAAATAAAGAGTTGAAGAAACAATGGCATCTTAATTACAGGGCTATAGCTTAGAAAATGTTTATATTCCAACCTCTGCAAAATGTTGTGAAGCCTAGTAGTATGTTTCATCTTTTTGTCCATCTCTCTAAGCTTCTATTACTGCTTTTCTTTAGGTACAGAATTTCCTGTATCTCCAAAGTCTTTCTTGCCTAATGGATTTAAATGGACTCAACTCCCCTTTGGGCCATTAGCATAAAATAGTAAAAATTAACATAAAATTTTGGAACAGTTTGCTAATAGGATTATCTCCGTTCTGAAGATCAGTTATTGGTGGTAAATTGTGTTTCCTCTGGTTGATTTTAAATTTATTAATGACCCCATCAGAAAGATGTTAGTGGAGGGAGAAAGGGGAAACCCCCCAGTATCATTGATTTACTTTTCTTGATACAGATGGTATTCTCTACAAAAGCGTCCTTCTGAGCATGTGTTGCCCTAGTCCATAGGAGATGCTCCTTGTGGCTGCCCTACCTGTTGCACAGGGGTTGCAGTGACTAAAGAGTGAGGCCACTCTTTATCGTGCTGAGCATTCATAAACACCCTGTGTTGTAACAGTTGGAGGATGGTTAACACAACTGTAATGCTATGTCTTAGTGAAAATAATACGCAGCCTTATTCAATATGGAAAGTGCTTTTAATATAATGTTTAAAAAAAATGTACAAATCTGGCTGTGCAGTGTGATCACGAGTCTGTAAGGCAAGCACACCAAAGGCTTTCCAGGAAGAAAGAAAGCCTGAAAGTAGCTCACTACAGCATGAATCATGATTTGTTTTCGATGTGGTAGGACATGCATGTGGTAGGGGAAGAGGGACAAGTGGGACTCCTCTGCTTTTCTTTCTAAATGGTCTACGATGCTCATGTAAACCCAGGTTTACAAAGATTAAAATGAAATAAATAATAAACTTTTTTTCCTTTTCCTTCTTTCTTTCTCTCTCACTTTTTTTTTTTTTTTTTTTGTTACTAGGGATTGAACACAGGAGCATTCAACCTCCAAGCTAAACCTCCAGCCCCTTTTATTTTTTTGTTCTGAAACAGGTTCTCATTAGATTGTTGAGGGCCTCACTAAGTTGCTAAGGCTGATTTCAAACCTGTGATCCTCCTGTCTCAGCCTCCCAAGTACTGGGATTACAGGCATGCAACACCATGCCTAGTTAGCAGTAAACTTTTAAAAGAAGAAAATAGCCACAAAAGAGCTTTGAAAGTTAAAGTGCTTCTGTGGATGCAGTAAACAGAACCTTCTTTTTGCTGGCATCGTTTCAAGGAATGGCAATTTGATTCTATTAACTGGTGCATTTCGTTTTAAAAAGCCCCAAGAGGAATCATCTTCAGCAAGAACATTCCAGGCGCCAAACTTCAGATCTTAAGCTCTTTATGAAGGTTTGGCGCATCAGTGGGTGTCGGGTGTGGGATGGAAGCCTCACTATGGCGATGGCTTTCAACCCACCTCATTTGACCTTCTGGGAATCGAAGCCTGACAGGTCTCGGTGATTTAGAGCTGTGTGTGCTCAGTAATGTTTGCTGAAGCAGCACATAGGAGATGTATAGTCAAACTCAGAAGAAAGGGGCAGGCATTGTGTGGGCTCCCTCTGTCCAAGCCACTCTGGGCAGGTGGAGCCCAGCCCAGGCCTGGACTCCACCTTACTACTCCTTGCTACGTGTTGCAGAA
>PVLC010012171.1:7639-45103 GCA_004027655.1 Graphiurus murinus | reverse complement strand
TTCCTTCCTTCCTTCTTCCCTCTCTCCCTCTCTGAACTACTAAAGTCAGATGCTTCACCTGGGTGGCAGAGGGACGACACACACATACACACACACACACACACACCCTCAGGGACCTACTTCTAAGCATGGCTGCCTCCAGAAGATGAAGCCCACGGGACATTTTACATCCCAACTATAACAGGGGTAGTCAAGTACATTATTTTATCTACCAAATATCTGAAATAAGAGTTTTTATTGCCATGTGAGAGTTGAGGACACTTAGATTACTTCATGCAAGTTAAACATTTCTATTTTATCATTAATGTAAAATATTTCCCTCTTATTAATTACAATGTATATATTAATACATATTATATATTATACAGTCATAGCTTTTCAAGCTTTGGTAATTTTTTCTATCTAATATATATGTTTATAGTACTCATGCAATCTTCTACATAGCTACTCTTACATAAGCTTAAATGTTTTTCCAGTAAAAGAAAAGCACAATTATGTGACCTCTTTTTGCTAACATATTGTATTGATAGTAAAACATGTATTTATAGGAGAACTAAATAAATATTGTCTGCTGGGAATAGCCAGAGCAGATGATTGAAAACAAAAGTTTAGCTTTGAATGAATTCTCTTTGCTGTTTATGTTCTAATACCATTATCTAATGATCTTTCCATAAGCAATGCAAAATTTTGGAAATTTTAGTAAGAGATGAAGGTTGGAAACCTTGGTAGCTAAATATAGGGGTAAAATGTGTCAGCCCTATGGAAGATAAAGTTATTTATAGGAAACAGCATCTTTTGAAATTTGATTTTCCATAATAGCATATAATATATTCCTAGTCCAAAAGAAACCAACATAATATCAGTATAAGAAACTAAGAGGTAGTTAGATTTGAGAATAGGATATCAAAAGATCTTGATTTACTTTATTGAAAAATTCTTCTTTCTCTTTTAGTCCAAGTTTAGAAAAGGAAATAGACAAATTCCTTGATGGAGGATTACACTAAGAATTCTAAGTACCCTATTAGATTTATGTAACAAACAGATGAGTTAGCTGTTTAATGGTAAAATACTATTAGATAATATTGCATTTTAAATTTTCTTTGTAAAACTGTGAAGTCAATACCAAATAATATACTTTCTTTTTTTAGTCTAATTAAAGATTTGCCAATTTTGTTTATCTTTTCAACTATTTTTATTAATATTATACATGTATACTTATATGTTAGTGCAGTAGTCTATATTTTATTGGTGCATTAACGTGTTATTTCCTTCCTTCTACTAATTTTGAGTTTAATTTGTTCTTGTTTTTCTAAGTCTCTGTAATGCATTGTTAGATAGCTTATTTGAAATGTCTTATTTTTTGTTTTTAGTCAATTATTACTATAAATTTTCCTCTTAGTATTGCCTTATTATATTTTTTTTTTCAGTACTGGGGATTGAACCCAAGGGCATTCTATCTCTGAGCTACACCCCCAGCCCTATTTTGTATTCTTTATTTTAAAACAAGGTCTCAGTAAGTTGCAGAGAGCCTCACTAGCTGAGGCTGGCTTCGAACCCGGATCCTCCTGTCTCAGCCTCCCAGGTACTGGGATTACAAGTATGTACCACCACACCCGGCTGCCTTTACTGTATTTTATAAGTTTTGGTATGTTGTAATTACATTTTCATTTATTTTGAGAAATTTTTAAATTTTTATTTTGATTTCTTCAATGAACCATTGTTCACTCAAAAGTATGATTTATTTTTAAGATTTATTTTGTTGTTGACATTGAATTTTATTCCATTGTGATCAGAAAAGATACAGGATATATTTTTAATATTTTTGAATTTGTTAAGATTTGTTTTGTGGCTTAATTTATACTCTATTATAGAGAAAAGCCTATGTGTTAGCCGGGCGTGGTGGCGCACGCTTGTAATCCCAGCATTTGGAAGGCTGAGACTGGAGATTCCAGGTTCGCGGCCAGCCTCAGCTACTTAGTGAGGCACTCCGCAACTTAGTGAGACTCAGTTTCAAAATAAAGAATAAAAAATAGGACTGGGGGTGTAGCTCGGAGGTAGAATCCCGCTGAGTTCAATCTCGAGTACTGCAAAAAAAAAAAAGAAAATCCTATGTGCTATTGAAAAGGATGTGTATTTTGCAGCTATTTGATAGAATGTTCTGTAAATGTCTGTTAAGATGGTTTACTCTATAGCATAGTTTACTTTTAGCTGAATGTAGTGGCACATGCATGTACTTGGGAGGCTGATACAGGAAGATTACAGGTTTGAGGTCAGCCTCAACAACTCAGGGATATTGTTTCAAAATAAAAAAATAAAAAGGGCTACAGGTTTAGCTCAGAGATAGAATGCCCCAATAAAGATTAAAAAAAATAGAATAGTTACTATGATTTTTCTTTGTTGATTTTTTTTTTCCTTTTGTCCAGATAATCAGTCTGTTGATTAACATAGGGTGTTGAAGTCCTCTACTAATATTGTATTAGAGCCTCTGACTCCTCTTGGGTCAAATAGTGTTTGTTTTATAAAATTGAGAACTCAAACTCAATGTTACATATAGATTTGGGAATGTTTCTATTGTTTCAGTGAATAAATATTCTATGCCATTAAATTTTTCTCCTTGCTTTGGCATATTCCAAAACCATAGATACTTGCTTCTTCAATGGTGTCCCTGAGGTCTTGTATAGTCTTTTCTTCCTACCTTCTTTTTTGTTTTGTTTTGTTTTGTCTGACTAGAGTATTTCAAAAGCCCTGGTTTCTTGTTCAGATAATTTTTCTTCTACCTGATATCTGCTGTTGACAAGGCTTTCAACTGTCATTTTTTTTTCTTTCTTTCTTTTTTTTTTTTAAGCTCTTCATTTCTAAGATTTCTGTGACTCTTTTTCAAAATCTCTATCCCTTTTGCTGATTTTTCATTCATATTTTGAACTATCTTCCTAATTTTATTTAATTGGTTATCCAATCCTCTTGGATCTCATTGAACTTTTTTATAATCATTCTTTTAAATTCTTTATCAGCCATTACATCCATATTGATTTCTTTGTGTTTCGTTGCTAGAGTTATTATGCTTTTTTAGAGTGATACTGTTAGTTTGTGTTTTCTTATTTCATATATTCCTGCACTGATACTTATATGTCTGGTGGATTAGTATCTCTACCACTTTTATGGGGTACCTATCTTGGTAAGTAGCTTTCTCCTGAAGATGTGTTCTGGGGTCGTGGTTATTAATGTATGTTGACTTTGTTTCTAGCTGAACACCATAGTGTAGTCTCTATATAGCTTCTTTGGCTGTGATTAATGACTTTGAACACAGTGCATAGTATGGCAGAGTCAGAGAGACCCACTCTCTCTGTGGGCCATTCAAGAGTGGGGATACTCTAGCAGTTCAGGCAGATGTAGGACTGACAGTTCTAGGTGTCAGGAGCTTACTGTGCAGCTATTGCCACATCAGGTCCCTATCTAGCAATGAAAGTTTCCTGCATTCACTGCTGATACTACCTCTGCTAGTAGCAAGGCCTTCTGGCATTGGCAGTCACAGCAGTAGTGAGGGGCCTGAAGTACTTGTCCTTAAACCAGTTAGTGATATAAGTCAGATGCTGCATGGAGAAGCAGTGGCAAGAACCAGAGCACCCCCTCACAGTCATTCCTGACTGCAGCCATTCCTGACTCTGCACATGTCCAGAGAAGGTGTGAGGATCTGGTGTTTGAGGGAACCATATAGATGTTGGTTATTCATCTATAGGGTGAGAACAGGAGCCATGGTGTTCTTCTCTTTTGACAGCAGTGCATGCTTGTGAGTGGGGCTGTGGCTGGCACTGAGCAAGTTCCTCTCAGTTGTATTTGGCCATGCATGCACAGGAATAGGGCAAGAGCTAGAAACAGAGCTTTTCTCTCCCAAATCCTTTAGTGTATCGTGTGCTCAGGATCAGGGAAACACTCAAAGCCACAGAGTTGCTCAAGGACCCTCAGCCACCTATGGACCAGGCAGCAGCAGAAACTACAGTCTTCCCTCCCTACCCTATCACTAGCAAGCTTTTGAGTGCAGGGCATGGGGAGGGGCAACAGGACCCTCATGCACACATGCATTTAGTGCTGGCATTGGACTGTGTACAGGTGGCTGGCCACACCCTTGGTCTCAGAGGACAGGCATCCTGATCTTTGGTCCTCAAGGGAAGTGTCCTCCATTCCCCTCCATGTGGCCATACCCATTCCCTACAAAGTAGGGAATGCAGTGGACTTAGGTCACAGTCACTCTCCTGAGCCAACTTGGGTTTCAAGGCAGCTACCCCACAAGCTAGTGCAGAGCAGTGTCTGTGGAATGACAGAGATAGTAATATGCAGGAGTTTCTGACCCTGAGAGCAGTGAAAACTCAGATGATGCCTTCTGGCTGCTGGCTGCTCCTAGTATTCCCTGGGAGATTATGTGAGATATTTTTTCAAAGCAAGGCTACTGTGCAGATTTCAGGTTACTTTTCTACATGGGCTGCAAGCCTGTAAGTATTGTGAAACTTTCCAGTAGCTAGGATTGCCAGCATCTGCACTAATAAAGAGTCTGCTGGCACTCTCTTTTACCCTTATCTCTACAAAGTGGAGACAGCCTGTATTAGTCAGCTTTTCTCACTGTAACTAAAATATCCCACAAGAACAACATGGAGGAGGAAAGTTTATTTTGGCTCATCTTTTCAGAGACTGGGTCCATACACAGTTGGCTGACTACAACTCAGAAACATCATGGTGGCAGAGGAAATCTGCTTAGAGTAGCAGCTAGGAAGCAGAGAGGGACAGGAAGCAGCCATGGATAGACATAGTCATCGAGGCCATGTACCCAGTGACCTACCTCTTCCAGCCATGCCCACCTGCCTACAGTTATCAACCAGTAAGTCCATTCAAAGTGTGAATTCATTCATTAGCCCAGCATGGTCACTCATGCCTGTAATCCTAGTACTTGGAAGTCTGACAGAAAGATTACAGGTTCAAGGGCAGCCCCAGCAATATAGGGAGACTCTTCAGCAACCTAGCAAGACCCTGTTTTAAAAACAAAAAAAGGGATGGGGATGAAGCTTGGAGGTAGTACCCAAGAAATTTTTAAAAAGCCAGGTATTGTGACACATTCCTGTAATCCTAGTACTTGGGAGGCTAAGCAGGAGAATCACAATTCAGGGACAACATCAGCAACCAAGCATTATAATGTTTTGGTGGTCTAAGGGAAGGGGAGAAAGAAGATTGAGGTTCACTAATGGAAATACTACCTTCAACTATGTATATATGTGAATATACCTACCATGTCAATCTCAGTACTCTGTATTGGGAAGGGGAAAATGGAAAGGCAGGGAGAAGGGGCACCAAGTGTTGTGTGCATATATGTCATTGTCAACATTATTTACATTATGATGTGAGACTATAATGCACCAATAAAAGCACATTAAAAATAATAATGCTCAGTTGATGTGAGATTCTTATCAACCTAGCAATACCTTATTTCAGAATAAAAATAAAATAGGGTTAAGGGTGTAGCTTGGAGGTAGAATTCCCCTGGGTTTAATCCCCAGTGCTGCACATACAAAAAGAAAATTGTTAACTCATCTAATAGATTAATCCACTGATGAGGTTAGAACCCTCATGATTCATTTATTTCACCTCTGAACATTTTTGCATTGCCAACATGTGCATTTTCTGAGGGATAGTCCAAATCCAAACCATAATATTCCCCTCCACTGGCTGTGGAACTGAGGTATTTTGTTTGTCTTTCTGCGATGTTTTTTCTTAACCTTACAATGCTCCAGTCTCTCTCTTGCTGATTTACAGTGCTTTTCCCACAGTTACTCACCTCAACATGTTCATGGTTTGGTATGTAACTATATAATATCCTGATGAATTTGGTTTGCTAGCATTTTGTTGAGAATATTGTATCCGTGTTCATAGAGGATTTTTGGTCTCTTTTATTTTCCCTTCTTGTAGTCTGCCTTTGTATCAAGTAATGCTGGTCTTATGGAATGAGTTGGAAGTATTTCCTCCTCAGTTTTTTTGGAAAAGCTTGATAATGGACCATGTTGGTTTCTCTAAATGTTTGGTAGACTTGAGGTTCAAGGTTTTTCCGACTCAGCAGATTTTTTATTACTCATTCAGTCACCTTATTAGTTACAGGTCTGCTCACATGTTCTATTTTTTAATGTGCTTTTATTGGTACATTATAGTCTCAACATCACAATGTAAATCATGTTGACAGTGACATACATGCACACAGCACTTGGTGAGCCCTACTCACATGTTCTATTCCTTCATGATATAACTTTGGTAGGTTTTGCAATCTAAGAATTTGCCCATTTCATCTAGGTTATTGTATTGATTCTTGATTCCTGTCTTACTTTGCACATTCAATCAGTCAAAAATCCCTGTTTATTAATCGTTCTACTTTTCATAATCTCTGCTACTATTAGTTTGGTCAAGTTCACCATGGCCTTTTTTTTTTTTAATTGGCGCATTGTAATCATACATCTTTGTTAGGTACAAGCTGATAAAGGCATACATGCACACATTTTTCATTTAACTCTTCCCCAATTCCCGCCCCACTCCTTCTCCCTCCCTCCTTCTCAAGTTCAGTTTAGTGATTGACTATGATATAATTGTGAAAGTACATCATGTGCATTAAGGTGTTTCCCTCCCCCCTCCCCATCACTTTCAGTTAAGTCACCTTCTTTGCTCATCTAAGGTTTCTCCTTCTTCGTCTAGAGTCACCTCTTATGACCCACTTTCTCCCTAGCTTCCGCATATTAAGGAGAACATACAATTTTTTACTTTTTGTGACTGATAATCTCACTTAACATAATGTTTTTCATATCCATCCATTTCCCGGCAAATGACATGATTTTGTTCTTCTTTGTGGCTGAGTAAAATTCTATTGTGTACATATCCCATAGTTTTATAATCCACTCATCTGTTGATGGACATCTTGGCTGGTTCCATAATTTGGCAATTGTGAATTGTGCGGCTATAAACATAGATACATGACCAATAAATGTATGAAGAAATGTTCAACATCATTCACAGAGAGATGCAAATCAAAACTACCTTGAGATTTCACCTCACCCCAATTAGAATGGCAATCATCAAAAACACAAACAACAACAAATGCTGGCAAGGGTGTGGAGAATGGGAACCCTAATACATTGTTGGTAGGATTGCTGATAAGTGCAACCACTTTGGAAAACAGTATGGAGGATCCTCAGACGAATGTGAATGAACCTACCATATGATCCAGCAATACCACTTCTGGGTATCTACCCAAAAGAATGGAAATCTACCACAATTTTCTAACTAGCCCCATGCATTCATTCTTGTTCCTCTCAAATCTGTTCTTTAGACATTAGCTAGTATAAATTTTTTTAACCGAAATTCCTACCAAGACTGCTCCAGTTATCCGTACAATAAAGCTTATGGTTCTAACATGGTCTGTAAGACCCTATATCATCTTTCTCACTTACCTTACCAAGCTCTTCTCTCTGTATCTTTGTTGTTATTCCTTGCAATAGCATAGAAACTAGATTTCTCTCAGCTTTAGGAATATCTCATAATACTTCTACATTAAGTATTTTGCATTGCTTAGCATAATCACTGATGCAATGTACTCTCTTAATAAACAAAATAATAGTATACCTTCTTCCCTGGTAGTTTTTTAGTACACTAAGAAAAGAGCCATTCTTTTTTGTTTTAATTGGTTTATTGTAAGCATACATCATTGTTAGGTACAAATTGATAACAACATATGTGCCCACATTTCTCATTTGACCCCTTCCCCAAATTCCCACCCCGCTCCTTCGCCCTCCCTCCCTCTCAAGTTCAGTTTAGTGAGTAACCTTGATATACATTAGGGTGTCCCCCACCTCATCCATCCCCTTCGGTTAAATCAACTTCTTAGCTTATCTAGGGTCTCTCCTTTTTCATCTGGAGACCCTCTTATGCCCTATCTTCTCCCTAGCATCCGCATATTAGGGAGAACATATGCTTCTTTACTCTTTGTGACTGGCTAATCTCACTTAACATAATGTTTTCCAGTTCCATCCATTTCCCCGAAAATATCATGATTTTGTTCTTCTTTATGGCTGAGTAAAATTCCATTGTGTGCATAGACATTAGTTTTGTAATCCATTCATCTGTCGGTGGACATCTTGGCTGCTTCCATAGTTTGGCTATTGTGAATATTGCCGCTATAAACATAGATACACATGCGTTGGCCTGATAGTTTGGCTTCCATTCGAAAAGAGCCATTCTTATCTTTGGTCCCCCATGGCCTAATTCAGTGGCTAAGAAATAGTAAAGCCTCAGTTGGACGAAGTTTATAGTTAATTAATTCCAGTTCATAATTCATCAAGAATAGTAACGTTGTCTACTTTTTCTTTCATAACCTGCATTATATTTATAAACTTATCTATGTGTTCATTTGTTTTATCATTTACTCCCCCATCATACACAGGGGACAGAGTAGAGCTTATTCACCATTGTATCTCAAATGCCTATCTCAATATCTGGTATATAGTAGATAATCAGTAAATACTTTTAAATGTATTACCAAAAAAAGTTAATTCAAGTTACTTAATGTTTTACTCTTCTTGATATGGCAATGTATCTGAGAAATTGTCCTCAAAATCTTCTATAATATTTGTTAAAAATCATATTTGAGTTTCCAATCACACACCACACCTATTAAATCCATCTCAGAGGGTCGGCTCCTGGAATCTATGTTCTTATTAAAGTCCCTGGATAATTCTTTAAAAGACACATGAATACAGTTTTCTCCTGACACATACCTTTGTAAGTAAACAGAACTATTCATTCATGGGGGGAAATATATCAATGGTAAGACATTCATATTTATAGTTATAGTGTTTGTTTTTATTAAGTTTTTTGGTTTATCTTTATACTACCCTACTTGTTTTATTGTTACTTATGCCTAACGTTTTGCAGCAAAATAACTTTCATGAACAAAACTGTAACCTTTTTCATTATTCAACAATTTTAGCCAGCTCACTCTCTGAACCAGTCCTTTTTTTTTGAAGGAGTGAGTCTTCTAGGGATCCAGCTAGGGTCTCCTGCATACTAGACAAGTACTCTACCACTTAGCTATTCCCAATCCTGAGCCTCTAACTGACAGAGAGCAGCCATTTCTCTCTCTCCCTGGCTCTTCCATGTGACACCCTATGCCTTCTTACTCCATTTTTTGAAAGCAGTACCAGCCGACAACACTAGAATTTCCAAGATCATATATATAAAACTACAGTTAAGTATGAATCCATCTGGACTCAAAATATTTACATTGATTACTTTTTACTGATATTTTATCTCTTGAAATTAGTAAAATGTAATTTTATTAAATCAATTCAGAATGTACACAGTGGTCTAAGTAACAACTATAGGGTGTTAATATATGAATATGCATGAGTATGATTATAAACAAAGTTGTCATATAACATGAAAAGTATCAGGAATTTAAAGTGACAAAATTCTCCCCTCCTGAAAACTTAAAAACACGAACAATTTTACTTCAAGAGAAGAAATGAAAAGGAGCAAAAGAAATATTGATGGAGATTAAAGAAAAGCCAAAAGAAAGATAACTTTTTTTTTTTCAATGAAAAGCGTGAACTTAGATGGACATGGTTGCACACACCTATAATCCCAGTACTTGGGAAGCTGAGATAGGAGGATCTCAGGTTCAAAGCCAGCCTCGGCAACTTAGCAGGACTCTCAGCAACCTATCAAGACCCTGTTTCAAAAAAATAAAAAGGGTTAGAGGTGTAGTTTGGAAGTAGAATGCCCCTGCACCAACAAAAACAAACAAACAAACAAAAACTTAAGTGCCGCCAGGCGTGGTGGCGCACGCTTGTAATCTCAGCATTCGGAAGGCTGAGACCAGAGGATCCGGGTTCGCGGCCAGCCTCAGCTACCTCGTAAGGCACTCCGCAACTTAGTGAGACCCTGTTTCAAAATAAAGAATAAAAAAATAGGGCTGGGAGGTATAGCTCGAAGGTAGAATGCCCTTGAGTTCAACCCCAGTACCGCAAAAAAAAAAACTTAAGTGCCTTACTAATTATGGATATGTGAGGAGGAAAAGTGATTTGGATCATATTCTCGGTTCAGATAAAGTAGAAAATCATCAATTCCCCAGCCATGCCCCAAGTACAACTGTGCTTTTCATTTTCCTAACTCAGTTGTTAGTTCCTCATGCCTAGAGTTAGCGAGATTTTTATCATTTCGTATAAGCTTCTCTTCCACCGTGATCAGTTCCAAATTTCAGGTGTAATTTAATTCAGTACACCAGAAAACTATTTTGGTAGAGGAAATAAGGTGTCAAGAAGGAATAAAAACATGCATCAGATTGTAAGCTGAACCATAAATTGTCTCAAATCCTTTGTGCAATGAGGCAAGTATAAATACATATATATATATATATATGCATGCATACATATATATACATATAACAAAAATGAAAGATAATTCTTCATTTCCAAGAAACTACAAATTATTAATGAATGTTTTTCATTGCTTTTTATCAGTGAACCTTAACGTTTTCCTTATTTTACACATCTAATTGTTATTTCACTGCAGTAGTCTGAAGCTTAGAAAATTTACATTACATTTTACCACTATATTTTAAAATATTTACTCTTGTAATTTTTTTATAAAATTTTCTTGTGAAACCACAGTCTGTAGTGGCATATTAGAGATGTTTTCTTTATCTAAAATATAAAAAATTCTCGGGTCTTCTCATCCTAAATTATCAAATTAGTTAATACTGCCCTTGGATTCCACTGTGCACAAGTATCTTTTGTATGTGCCCTGGAAACACAGCAAGTGAAACAAGCATAGGAAAAATTCTCAGGATCAGTAAAGAATTATACTCTTATATTTCTGAAGTGTTTTGTACTGATGAAGATTTTTAATGGGGCAGGAATGTGGAGGAGAGGAAAAGAAAGAAATGATTAGAAATTTTGACGGAGGAGATATCAGATGAAGTTCTTCGTGTGAAACACAAAAGAAAATAATAATATGAATTATTGTCATCTTTGGTGAAAATAACAATTGTCATGATACAGGGAAGAGCATCCTAGTTAGGACTGGCCAAAACTGGCAGCTGAAGTGATCTAAGACAGTGGCACACTTCCCTACAGACAGCAGGGCTAGGCTTTGACATAGCATTAGCATATCTACATTGCAGGAAGGTTGCTGGTGACAGTTCTTATTCTTTTGCAGCCTGATTTAATTCAGTATTGATTTGAGACAGCTCCTGTAGCAATGTTTTTCCACCAGTAAGTCTATAGAATATTTTTTCTTTATGAAGAGTGATGGGCACAGGTAGTGTAACTCCAACTAGATAATGAATATGTGGGGTCTTGCACAGAGATCTTCCTTATGCAGCCTCAAAGTTCAGGAATGTCATTTCATGTATCACTGACATTCCATGGCATTTAAAGAGAAATAGGTTCTGGCACAATTCTACAGAAAGGCTAGCAACAACCGACATAGTTATTATGTATAGGATTTTGTGAGTCTAATGATTTTCAAATTTCAGGGTATAAATGTCCTATTTACTCAACGTTTCTTTCAGCCATTTTCCACAAAATATGCAAATTAAATAAATATGCCATGTTACATAGGATTAAAAATTATGTATAAGTCTACTATTTAAAATTTAATTTTAAACTTTGTTTATTAGCCTACTTAATATAGTCACTGACACAGAATCTTAACAAAGAAGGTTCATAAAGAGAAAAAAAAAGAGCAGCTTTTATCTGCAGTATTGTTACATCTGCTAGGGAATTATTGCTAAACATTATTTCTTCCCTCAAATTTAAAATGAGTAACTTAAAAATCTCCCTAAACTTAAGTTATTTCAAAATACATCTGATATATAAATGATTGTTCAGAAATCAGACAGATATTAAGCAAAATCTACTCTTTGCAAAGGTTAATAACCATATAGATTCTGATAGATTTCACTTAATATATTTTCAACTTTTATATTTATCAAATGACTTAGGATGTTTATATTTTTAGATAAACTAAAATAGTTCTCATTGATTCTAAATATTCCTTTATAGTTAAGTAGATCCCCACATGTATTTCTGTTATTTCTGTGACCTTTTTTCAGTTACATTTATCTTTTACAGTTTCTTTTCTAATACCAAGAGGTTATTAAAGTCATAATTATAGCATACATTTGACATATTTCTGTATAAATTGTATGATTAGCTTTTAGTTTGTGACAGAAAATAATTTGGTGTTTTTATTGTGATTGAATTAAGTTTATACATAAGTAGAGAAAATTGATATGTGATATTAAGGGTCTTTTTCCAAAAACAAGGTATGTCTTTTCATTTATTTATCCCTTCTTTTTAAATTCTTATGTGACATTGTAAAGTTTTTCTTCCATAATTCTTTTTTGTGTTATTTTGTGATATTTTATTTAATGAGATATCTTATTTCATATATTTTCCAGATGATTTTTATATAGAGAAATATTATTGATTTTACAGTTTGCTGTAGTAATTGAGTACAATCTTTCAGGTCTTGTTTAGGAAAAAGATTTAGTAAATTTATGGCCAATAAATGTATGAAAAAATATTCAACGTCATTAGCAATCGGAGGGATGCAAATCAAAAATACCCTGAGATTTCACCAAACCCCAGTTAGAAAAGCAATCATTAAAAACACAAACAACAACAAATGCTGGCAAGGGTGTGGAGAAATGGGAACTCTAATACATTGTTGGTGGGACTGCAAATTAGTGCAACCACTTTGGAAAAGTATGGAAGATGCTCAGATGAATGGGCATGAACCTACCATATGATCCAGCAATACAACTTTGGGGTATCTACCCAAAAGAATGGAAACCAAGTTACCACACTAAAACATGTGTATCTATGTTTATAGCCGCACAATTCACAATTGCCAAACCTTGGAACCAGCCAAGATGTCCCATCAACAGATAAATGGATTACAAAACTATGGGATATGTACATAATGGAATTTTAGTCAGACATAAAGAAGAACAAAAGCATGTCATTTGCAGGGAAATGGATGGAACTGGACATTATACTAAGTGAGATTTATCAGTTGCAAAAAGTTAAAAAAAAAAAAAATTGGATGCTCTCCCTAGTCTGCAGAAGCTAGGGAGAAATGGGTCATAGGAGGGACTCTAGAAGAAGGAGAAACCTTAGATGAGCAAAGAAGGCAGCCTAACTGAGGGAGATGGGAGAGGACAAGAGGGAAATTCCCTAAGGCACATGATGTACAATCACAAATACATCAAAGTCAGGTGGGAACTGGGGATAGGGTCAGATGAGAAATGTGTGCACATTTGTCTTTATCAATTTGTACCTAACAAAAATGTATAAATACAAAGCATGAATTATTACAATAAAAATAAATAAATAAATAAAAGAAAAGGAGGGAGGGAATGGGATGAGAATTGGGGAAGGGATAAATGAGTGATATGTGCATATATACCTCTACCATCTTGTACCTCATTAAGATGTATGATTACAATGCACCAATAAAAAAAGAATAATGAAACTTTACTAAACAATTTATCAACGAAAGTTAAAGAATAGATTTTAGTTAAATTTGAAATATCAATACATTCTTTGTAACCTGATTATTTGAAAAGGTAATCATTATTTCTAGTAATAACAGTAATACTTCATTTATAATTACTTTTTTCATGAGGTCAGTACCAGTTTGTGGCTTTATATATCACATCCATTTGTTATTTGTTATTTAATTCTTTTTATATATCTTAATCTTATTATTTATAACATTATTGTCATTTCAACTAAAGTAGTCTCATGTGTTTTGACCAGTAAATTTATCATCTCATTTTACAATACAATAGCTATTGTATTTCTATAAATAAAATACTTATCAACATATTTAATTATTCCTGACATTGTTGCCCAAAATACAAGGAATGAAAAGTTAGCATGATATATGTGTTTGAATATATCTGCACATTTTATAGTATTTTAAAGATTTGCTTCACCACACACAAAAAATATATTTCTATATATTTCTTGTAACTTTGTTTTTTTTTGTTTTTGTTTTTTTGCGGAGGGCCTCACTAAGTAGCTGAGGCTGGACTCGAACCTGCGATTTTTCTGTCTCAGCCTCCCAAGTACTGGAATTACAAGTGTGTGCCACAATTCCCAGCTTACTTTTCAATTTTTTGAGGAATCTAAATACTGTTTTTCATAATGGCTGTTCTAATTTACATACCCACCAACAGTATATAAAACTTCCTCTTTGTATCCTTGCTGGCATTTATCCTTTTTCCTTCCTTCCTTGCTTCCTTTAATACTTTCATTGGTGCATTGTAATTATATGTCACAGTAAGATTCAAAGTCATACAAACAAGTATATACACAGGTCTTGTCAAATTTCCCTTTAAGTCCCACCATGCTACCCACTCCTCCCCATACATAATAGTGAGATTGGTAGTGATACCTTTGTACATGGGCATAGCATAATTTGAATAATTTCATTGGTTTTTTTCCCCCTGTCCACCTCTCTTACCCTCTCCCCTTCCACTATTCCACTGGTCATTCTCCTCAATTATCTAAAGTCTCTTTTGTTTCCTATTTTCTCTCAAACTTCCAAATATGTGAGAAAACATTTTACCTTTGACTTTCTGAGACTGATCTCACATAGCATAATATTCTCTAGTTTTATCCATTTTCCTGTAAATGACATAATTTTGCTTTTCTGTTTGGCTGAGGAAAATTCCATTGTGTGTATATACCACATTTTCTATATCCATTCATCTTTACAGATACCTAGGCTGGTTCCACTTTGGTTATTGTGACTTGTGCTGCTATAAACATGGATATGTATGTATTACTATAGTATTCTGACTTTAATTCCTTTGGAAAGATATCAAGGAGTGGTAGTGCAGGGTCATATGGTAGTTCCATTTCAAGTCTTTTGAGGAACCTCCGTACTGATCTCCATAGGTATTATATTATACTACTTTGCTGTCCCACCAACAGTTTATAAGTGTTCCTATTTGCCCACATCCTTGCCAGCACTTATTATTGTTTGTATTCTAAATCATTGTCATTCTAACTTGAGTGAGCTGTAGTTTTGATTTTTTCATTTCCCAGGTTGCTAATGATATTGAACATTTTCATACACTTATTGGACATTTCTATTACTTCTTTTGAGAAGTGTCTATTCAGTTGCCCTTTTTCTTCAGTTATTTGATTCTTTAGTGTTTTTTTTTAATATTCTAGATATTAGTTCTCTATCAGGAATAGCTGACCAAGATTTTCTCCATTATGTAAGCTCTTTCTTCAGACTCTTGATGGTTTCCTTTGTTGTGCAGAAGCTTTCCAACTCAATGCCATCCCATTAATTGATTATTGGTTTTATTTCTTGAGCTTTGGGGGTCTCATTGAGGAACTCTTTACCTACCTATATATTGAAGAACTAGTCCTATGTTTTGTTCTAGTAGTTACAAAGTTTCTGGTCTAATTTTTAGGTTTTTGTTCCATCTTGAGCTGACTCTTGTGCAAGGTGAGAGATTGGGGTCTAATTTCATTCTTCTACATATGAATATCCAGTTTTCCCAGCACTACTTGTTGAAAAGACTGTCCTTTCTCCAGCATACATTTCTTTTTGCTCCTTTGTCAAAAGTCAACTGGCTGTAAGTGTAAGAATTTGTTTCTCTATCTTCTATTTTACTCAATTGGTCTATGTGTCTGTTTTTGTACAAATACCATGATTTTTTTGTTACTGTACCTCTGAGGTATAATTTGAAGTCAGGTATTGTGATGCTTCTAGTATGATTATTATTGCTCAGAATTGTTTTGCCTATTCTGAGTCTTTTATTTTTCTATATGAATTTTAGGACCTTTTTGTCTATAACGAATGACATTGGTATTTTGATAGAGATTTCATTGAATCTGTAGATTGTTTTTGGTAGTGTGGCCTCGTTTGCCAGTACTACAGCTGCCTCATCTGAATCTTACCATTTTATGAGAAATAGCAATTCTTCACTGATGTCTGTGGCACCAAATATTTGTTCAGGATCAATACTTCTGGCAAAGCTTCTCGGTTCATTAACCCTATTTTCTGTCTTGTTTGATTTGCTGTTATCAGATTCATTGTCACATCAATATTTTTCCTTTTGTACCATCTTTTTCTTGGCCAGCTTTTTGAGAATCATGAAATGTTTCAATTAATGCTGAGTAACTCAAAATTTCTCCAGGCTCCCAAATATTGTCAGCATGTGAAAATCCCTTCCTTCTCTACATGTCAGTCCAGTACTTTTTCCACCACAAATTCTTCAAGCTCTGCCTCTTCAACTTTTTTCTCTATTTTTTTTTTTGTTTTTTTTTTTTTTTAGTATTTTGTTTGTTTTGTGTTTTGCAATGTAGTTTTATTGGAGATCTATTTTTTATTGCAAATATTACTCACCAGCTCCAATGTTCTGGGTCACAGGTCTAAAATGTCTTCCTATATTTGTCTCTGATAGTAGCTATTTCTTAGTGTGGTAAGATATCTCATTGTGGTTTTGATTTGCATTTCCCTGGTGATTAGTGATATTGAGCTTTTTTTCATATATTTTTAGCCTTTTGTATGTTCTTATGAGAATTGTCTAGTTCAATAGCCCATTTTAGCTGAGAGTGGTGACCCACACCTATAATCCTAGTACTTGGGAGGTTGAGACAAGAGGATCACAGATTCACAGCCAGCTTCAGCAACTTAGTGAGGTCATTTGCAACTTAGTGAGATCCTGTTTCAAAATAAAAGAATGAAATAGAGCTGGGGTATAACTCAGAAGTAGAATTCCCCTGGCTTCCATCCCCAGTAAAACACACACACACACACACACACACGGCCCATTTTTTGTTTGTTTGTTTGTTTGTTTATTTATTATTTTTTCAGTACTGGGAATTGAGACCAGAGGCATTCTACCTCCAAGCTACATCCCCAGGCCTATTTTATATTCTTTATTTTGAGACAGGGTCTCACTAAGTTGCAGAGGAACTCACAAAGTAGCTGAGGCTGACTGAGAACCTGGGATACTCCTGTCTCAGCCTCCCAAGTACTGGGATTACAAGTGTGCACCACCATACCCGGCTGTTTTTTATTTTTGGAGTTTACCTTTTTGTGATTCTTTATTATGGATGTCAATCCCTTGTCAGGTAGTTTGTGAATATTTTCCTCCATTATGTAGATTGTCTCTTAATTGCTATGCAGAAGCTTCTTAGTTTGATAAAATCTTGTCTTTTTATTTTTGTTATCTGTACCTTTGGAATCCTATATAAAAAGTCATTATCTACACCAATGACTTGAAGTATTTCCCATGTGTTTTCTTGTAGTAATTTTATACTTTCAGGATTTACATTTAGGTTTTTTATCCATTTTGACTCTGTGTATGGTAGGAGGAATGGATCTAGTTTCATTCTTCTGTATATGTATATCCAATTTTGCCAGTATCATTTTTTGAAGAGTCTGTCTTTTCTCCATTGTATGTTCTTGGAAAGTTTGTCAACAATTAATTGACTGTTTTTAAACATAAAGGAATGTTGAACATTATTGAATGCTTCTCTTGTATCCATTAAGATGATCATGATTTTTGTCCTTCTTTCTGTTGATGTTTTATATCAGATTTGATTTGCAAATGTTGAACCATCCTTGTATTCCATGGTTTATGATTTTTTTTATGTGATTTTTAATCCAGTTTGCTAGTATTTTATTGAAAATATTTGTATCTGTAATTATGAGGAATATAGGTCCACACTTCTGGAGGTTTAGGATATGGGGGAGATCTTTCCTGGGTCCTGCAGGTAAATCACAGATGGTGCTGGGCTAGTGCCTTTGGTGTCTGTGGTCCAAAAACTGTAAGACAAGAATGAGAATGTTCCTAGGTCACTCAGGGCAAGCTTTGGTGGGAGGAGGCTTGTGGTGTTAGTAGCCACTGCCCTTGAGCTGCAGGATATGGATGGGACTCTCCCTAGGTATCCTCAAACATACTTAGTTGATACCAAGGCTTTTTGCATCAGTAGCTATAATTCCAAGTCTGGAAAATAAACTTACCCTTGTTCCTTCCAAGTAAACACAGATAGTGCTGTGGGTTGGGGCCTCTAGGAGCTGCATTCCTGGAGCTGTGGGAAGAGACTGGGTCCTTTTCCAGCTCTCCTTGGACAGGTATGGATGAAACTGGGACTTTATACAGTTCCAAGTTTATGAACAGGAGAGAGGATCTTCCCTAGTTCCTGCCAAGTGAGTGCAAATGGTGGTGGGCTTTGGAGCCACTAATAGCTGTGTTCCTGGAGCTACACAAAGAAGCTGTGTCCTCTTTCATCTCCCAACGGATAGGCATGAAGGAAGCTGGAACTTTGTCAGTAGTTACAGTCCCCAGGCTAGTAACAGCAGTTACTCCCTAGCTTGTGCATATTAAAGAAATATGCCCCTTCACTTTCTGTGACTGGATAATCTTACTTAACATAATGTTCTCCAGGTTCTTCCATTTTCTTGCAAAGGACATTATTTTATTCTTTTTTATTGCTGAGTAGAATTCCATTGTGTGTATTTCCCATAATGTTGTAATTCATTCATATGTTGGTTGGTTTGATAATTTGGCTATTGTAAATTGTGCTGCTAGGAACATGAGTATCCATATATTCCTGTAGTTCTCTGGTTTCAACCTCTTTGGAAAGATGACCAGGAGTGGTATAACCAGATCATATGCTTGATCCATTCTCAGTTTTCTACAGAATCTACACACTGATCTCCATGGGGGCTGAACTAATTTGCAATCCCACCAAGATGTAGAAGAGTTCCTATTTCCCCTATGTCATTGCCAGCAATTATTATTTGACTTCTTGATGATTGCCATTCTGAATGGGATTAAATGGAATCTCAGCATAGTTTTGATTTGCATCTCCATAATTGCTAATGATATTGAACATCTTTTCATGTATCTATTGACCATTTATATCTCTTCTTTTGTGAAGTGTCTATTCAATTCAGTTACCCATTTCTTGATTGGGTTATTTGTTTTTCTAGTGTAAAGTAAACTGTCTTCCAAGAGTGATACCTATTTTCCATGTGGTCTAGCCTGCCAAATTTGGTGTATATTGCTGTCTTCTATTCACTTATTGACTCCTTTATTTCATTCAAAACTTCTTTCTGGTTCTTTCTTAAAACCTCAATTTCCTGTACACTTTCTTTGAGGCCTTTGATCATATTGAAGATCAAAATTCAAAATTCTTCTTCTTGCATTTCTTGCAGATCAGTATTGGTGATCTCCCTTATTGTTGAGTTGTGGAAGTTTATTGTTTCCTCACTATTCTTTGTTCTCATATTTTCAGAGTTCTCAGGTTTGTGTTTCTATTGTCTTGGCATCTTCTTCCTCTTTGTGTGTGAGTCCTGTGTTTATTTGTTATCCCTTTATAACAATTTCTATGCTGGGGGTACATCTTCACCTCTGTCAATCTGACTCAGATAATCAAAGTTTTGAATTTGTCCCCTGGAGCCTCTTTATCTAGATATAGTTCTCAGTGCAAGTAATAGGCGTTTCTGATCAGCTGCAGCCACTTTATTCTTCTGGCCCAAACTCCGCAGGGCCCGAGAGTATGATGTTGTATTCAGGGCCTGCAGCCTGCTGGTTGGAACTTAATGCGCCCCAGAAACCACTACTGCTCTGGTGGTTTTGAGCCCATAATACTGCAGAGTGCTGACCTCTGGCCTCTGTGACCTGTGGGCTTAGGCTCAGCAAAGCCGGCAATTGCTATGTTCTGAATTTATGTCCAGACTTGCTGAACTTTGATGGCCCCTGGGACACCACTCCAAATGTGCTTGTTACGCTCACGTGAGGTACTTTCAGTAACTAGCATACATGCATGCAGGTACAAACTCAGCTGGTGGAGAGAATATTGAATTCCCAGTCTGTGGCTGGGATCAAGTGATATCCTGCAGGGCTCCTTGGCCTCTAGGCGTAGTCTGATCCAGATGCCACTGCTGCCACTCTTCGTCCAAGGCCCTAGGTCTGGCAGGGAGAGATTCCACAGTTCTAGGCCCGGGACTTGGGTGGCTCTGCTCCTTAGTCCCAGGGACACCATCCCTTTCCTGGGCAGCTGCACTCCTGGGGGCCGTTGATGGCCTCCAGTGCTGGTGCTTGTAGCACCCAAACATTGCCAGGTGCATGTTCACTGCTTTCAGAGCCTGCAACTAGGTGGACTGAGCTGTTTCCCCTAGGCACCGCAGGTTGATGTCCCATGGTGATTCCTAGGAACCCTACAAGGGCTCCTCAAACTGCTAACTGCAGTTCCTTCCCGCTGGCCTCTAGGGGCTATCTACTAGTTCATGTTTCTGCTGTGTCCCATAGTATTTCCCAGGGCGATTTGCAGAGTCTCCGGCGCCTGCAAGTCTATTTCCTTGATGCACAAGTACCTGTGTCCAGGCATGGCCGTTTCCCACTGGAACAACTGGTTAACTTATTGTCCTGATGGGTGCTGCTCGCTGCCCTGGGTCACTACTGGAAGTGATGGGTTCAGCCGCAGCCCCAGTGTCCGGATCCAGCTGGGTCCCTGTTAAGCCTGGAGCAAAATTCCGATCACTTTCACTGATGGTCTGTAGTCACCAGCCTCACAACAATCCACAGTTTCTTCCTAGAGGTCTCTGAAAGCCTCAGTACTGGTAGCCCCAGCTCTGGCGCTGCCTGGCTAAGATGGCACTGGCACCACCAGGCTTCGTTCCCCAGGTGGGACACATCGAGAGCTTTTACAGTCCTCTGCTCTTTTTTCTAGTTCAGGTTCCTCCACTTTTCAACTTTCTTTTTTGTTGTTGTTGTTGTTGCGTTTTTCGCTGCTTTTCTGCAGAAGTTATCAGCTTCTTTGCTGGGGGTCTCTGGAGGCCGCAGTGCTGGCAGTGCTGGTAGTGCTGGGGCAGTTAGGCAAAATGGCACTGCCACAGCCTCAGCCTCTCCCCAGGGGAGGCACATAGAGTATTTTGCTATCCTCTGTTCTGTTTTCTGGCTTTGTTTCTGCCACCTTTCAATTTTTCATTGCTTTCCTCAATTTTGTACTGCTTTTTTTCTCTTGTCAAGATGCTACCTTCACGGTGATTTGGTTTTAAGTGTCACTGTGACTGAGGTATGCTGTTTCCTCAGTCGCCATCTTCCCAGAAGTCCCCAATATTTTTTCTTTATCATAAGAATTTGTGCAATTTTAAGCAGTGAACATATCACTGCTGAAACTTTGAATTTCTCTTCATTTGAGTCATCTCAGTTATATTCAGATATAAATGGTTAGCTGATATATATTAGCTGAACATCATGAAAATTAATCATGATAATAACTGTGAATATCACAGCACTTTAGAGACCTCGCTCACCTTGTCCTTGAGCATAGCAGTAAGTAACAGTGAAGATAGGCAAATCTCTAGACTTCCATCCCAGGCATAGAAAGCTGAGTTATCTTCTAGCCAGAAAATATTTGGGCCATGTATTTGACACTCTTGGGTTATATAGTGAGTGATGGGAGTATATTCTAAGGACAGACAACATTTAAGCAAAAATGGTAGTGCTTATCACTTTGGTTTGGAAGAAAAAGAGAGTGAGAGAGAAGGTAGGTACTAAGGCCTGCAGCCCAATTTATGGAAAGGCTGTACTTTGGAAAGTTAGAGCTTGAGATAAAACTACCAGAAGAACTAATTAAATTACTTTGACCTCTTAGTCACTGTCTGGCTCTACTCCCTAAGTGTCTGTATCAGTGATGATGTTGAAACTGACCATAACCATGCTATGTGAATTAGCAGTGCTATCACATTCCAGAAGGAAGCTTTCAAAAATTCTATCTCCAGAAGCTAAGCTGAGTGGAGCCACTCATTAATTTTTCATCTTATATATTTAGCCCAGGAAATGTATCAGGTTCTCATTTTGAAAATTAGTTTCACACCCTTATAGAAATTTACACACAAGTAACTAGTAACTAAACAGCACCAACACCAGCACCACCTTAACCCACCATCCCTCTACCTGACTTTGTTTTTATCTCATAAATCACTAACGTACTATAACTTCCATCTCTTTGGTCATAACTTAGACCAATTTTAAACTATATGAATTATTTCCCAGCTACTTGTCTTTGAAACACAGAAGTTCTTACTGGTCTCAGTTTATCTAAGTATGTCATGCTTATGATCAACATTTTAGTCTTGAATCTCTTTAAGTAAAAACTCCAGTAGGGTTGTTAAGTGTTATGTACAAGTTTCTAACTTTTGTTCCAGGAGTGAAGTAAGAGGTTTGGACCTATTGCTAGTTGAAAATCCATCAAAAGTGAAGTTGTAGAATTCTGGACTTAAAATAAATATAGGTAACCGGGCGTGGTGGCACACGCTTGTAATCCCAGCATTTGGGAGACTGAGACCAGAGGATCCAGGTTCGCGGCCAGCCTCAGCTACCTAGCTCACAACTTAGTGAGACCCTGTTCAAAATAAAGAATAAAAAATAGGGTTGGGAGTATAGCTCAGAGGTAGAATGCCCCAGAATTCAATCCCCAGTACTGCAAAAATAAATAAATAAATAAATAAATAAATATAGATGTAAGCCGGGCGTGGTGGCGCATGCTTGTAATCCCAGCATTCGGGAGGCTGAGACCGGAGGATCCGGGTTCGCGGCCAGCCTCAGCTCCCTAGTGAGGCACTCCGCAACTCAGTGAGACTCTTTTTCAAAATAAAGAATAAAAAGGGGCTGGGGGTATAGCTCGGAGGTAGAATGCCCCTGAGTTCAATCCCCAGTACCGCAAAAAAAAAAAAAAATATATATATATATATATAGATGTCATCTATTTCTGCTCCTTCATTTTATACATGAGAAAACTAAGATCCAGAGGGATGATATATCTCCAAACTGATCCTGTATAATAAAAGGAAAATTGCTGTCTTTATAGAAATTTAGCTTACAATTTAGCTTTCCAGATCACATCTGGGAAAACTTTATAAAATATCTAATCAATGAAAAAAATTCTCTCTCCTTCTTTGTGTTTCATATAACATATATATATATATATATATATATATATATATATATATATAAAATTTCCCTTCTACTTAGAAAATTCTCTTCAGTGTAAGAGCCAATATATTATGCAGCTTCTGGAGCATGACAGTTATTTCAAACTTCATTTCAGATGCAGTATTTCAAACTCTTCCTATTCCTCTCAAAATAAGAGGAAGAAATTGGGGGGAGGGAGGTGCTACTAAAAAACAATTCTTTTCAATATATGGATAAAAATGTATTTGTAGATTGATAAAGTTTTTAGAGATAGCTTTTCTTTGTTAAAATTCCTTTGAAAAAGATAGTTAACATCTGTGCCATTTGCAAAAGGCTGTACTTCCTCATATATGAGCTTGAAATATGTAGCACTAAGAAAGCAGTCTATTTAGTACAGACATGTGGTAAAATAAAATCTGATAAATATTACCCTTAAAAACCTTAACTTCATGTTTTTCCGAGCCTTATTAGTACTTTACATGATTTAAGATTTTCTCAGCAGTATGTAAATATGCTTGCCAAAATCAGGATTTTTTTTTTTTTTGCTGATTTTTTTCTTTAAATTGTTTATCCTTTCTTATGAGTTGAACTGCAATTTGTATGCCATTAATTACAAAAGTATGATCCTATAGCTATTACGTCTCCCAAATGTCAGTTTCTATCTGTAACAAACAAAATATATCTTTAAAAACTTTATCAATCAACAAAGACATTTTTATCCATATATTTAAAATAATACAGTTTTTAGTAGCACCCCCCCACCCTATTTCTTCCTCTTATTTTGAAAGGAAGATTTAGAAATACTGCATCTGAAATGGAGTTTGAAATAACTGTCATGCTCCAGAAGCTGTACAATATGTTGGCTCCTACACTAAAGAGAATGTTCCTCCTAAGTAGATATCTAAACCTGAATTTCTCTTTCCCCTTATCTGTTATCAGTATTACAGTCTTTTTTCCTAATCATCCATGTTCAAAACGTAAAATTTCATGATTTATTCTCACTGTCCTTCATTCTATATATTTTATCCTTACATATTTTTTCTGTTCTGCCTCTCACATGTCTCCCTTTCCTCCTTTATCTTTTCATTAATTCACCCTGCTTTACTGAGTAGCTACTAAGTTCCAGATTCTCTGCTAGGCAGCAGGATATAAAAGAAGTATGAGCTCTTTTTTTCAAGGAATTCATGGTGTAGTAGAAGAAAGTAGGGTCAATAATTTATAGAGCAAGAGCTAACAAACCTGAGAAACTCTGATTGGTTATTTGTGAAATGAACTTTTGAAAATTATTTCATTTTCAAATAGAATTCTAACTAAAATTTCTGCCTCATTCATATGAGGCTGAATCGAAAGAAAAATACGGAAAGGTTTTTAAATGAGCAGCTTACTTTTTTTATTTTTATTTTTTATTTTCATAGTACTTGGAATTAAACCCAGGAGCATTCCACCTCTGAGTTACACCCCAGCTCTATTTTTATTTTTATGTTTTGAAACAGGGTCTCACTAGATTAATGAAAGTTTCACTACCTCACTATTTGCTAAAGCTGTCCTCCAACCTAAGATCCTCCCATCTCAACCTCCCAAGTACTGAGATTACAGGTGTGTACCACCAAACCCAGCTAAATGAGCAGCTTTCATCAACATATCTTATAGTGATAGAATCAAAACACCTTCACAATATATTTAGTAGAATTGCTCCAAAAGAATCCTGTGCTTGAAAACAGAATCCTATGTTTGAAAACAGCAAAATGTCTGTCTTGTTACTATAAGGTTTAGATTTTGGCTCCTTGGTTAGAATTATCACTAATATAAGTTAGCCATTTTTGAAGACCCACACTACTAAGCAATTTTTATCAGTAACACTGCTGAATAGATGCTGACTCTGGGTTAGCAATAGCACCTGGTTTTTTAAAGTATAGTTCTAAGACAGAACATTTCCAGAGTTGCTCTATAGATATCCTAAATTTTTGTCCATTGTCCATACACAGACTCCCATAATTTTGAAACCCCATACACACCAGGAAAATTCTTATGTTTGTGAGACTAAATAAGACAGAAGTTGTACAGAGGAAGTTTTTTTGTTTGTTTGTTTAGTACCTTTAAATGGAAGTTTTATAATAAATAGTAAAATCACTTCAAAAACTAATAAAAGAAACACTATATTATGTATTCTTGAAATATTGTAATTTTCTTAAAGTAGTATAATTTTTTCTAAACCAAATTTATTAATCTCATAAAATTAATTTGCCAAGGAACTTGCAAGCCTCATAGTAAAGTTCTTTACTCATAAGCATTCACAGAAGCTCAGAAAATTATGAATTTGTCAGTGAGTCCTCTCCCTCTATTCTTACCATTCCATGTAGCAATGTTCTTTCCTTTGAAATCTCTTCATACATGATACATTTGATTGGAAGTAATATATCCGTCTTTCTTTAACACAAACAAGTCTTCATAGAGAACACTTCTATAAAATCCTCTTCTTCATCAACCAGTGCACTCCTTTCTCTCTGGTGAAACTTCAGTTTTAAATCATATGTTCATCACTAAGTAACTAAAAGCAAAACCAAGTGAATCAAAAATTGTTTATTTTATATTCATAAATGTATAACTTCATGTGAAGCCTGGAAAAAAAAACACCTCTAAAGATTGCAATCTCATGAAAAAGAGATGGACACACTGATTATATGGCTTGCTGAATTTAAAGCTCTTTAATCTTTCTGAAGCACTTTTAATTTAAAAATGTTTAAGTAGCTTTAATTCCTAATACTAAAAATTAAAATTTTTAATTTCTATTTTTTATTAAAAGCCATAAACCCACAAAGGTTAGTAATTTCCATTTATATTTAAAAGCTAATGAGCCGGGCGTGGTGGCGCACGCTTGTAATCCCAGCATTCGGGAGGCTGAGACCGGAGGATCCGGGTTCGCGGCCAGCCTCAGCTACCTAAGTGAGGCACTCCGCAACTTAGTGAGACCCGGTTTCAAAATAAGGAATAAAAAATAGGGCTGGGGGTATAGCTTGGAGGTAGAATGCCCCAGAGTTCAACCCCCAGTACCGCAAAAAAATAAATAAATAAATAAAAAATAAAAGCTAATGAAGTAAGAAAACAAGTACTTTACCACTATAAAATTTAGGGCACAGTCAGGGAAACCCAAGAGATGAAAGCTGATATCAAGCTCCAAATGAAAACTTTCTTTTCAAAGTAACTTTATCTGATAAATGATTCATATGATTTATGTTATTCTGCCTATAAGTACTAAATTGGAAATCCTAATTGTGGGGTCACACAATAAAACTAAGAAAAGAGAGAAAATCAGTAAATGAGATAATAATTAGACTTAATTTTGATAACTTACTGAGCATATAAACATTTTCCTTTGAGATTCCATATTTTCAATCAAATACATCTTGAAAATTCTTAAATTCTCAAGCTATGTCACATAAGTCTTAAAGAATGACTTAATTTATGTTGAATTGAGTTGTATTACATTGTCTTGGATGTACATGTGAGGGAATCCTTCTCCCTACTAAACAATATTAGAGAATAATCATTAGTGTCCCTCTGTCAGTAGTATGCCATATAACAAACTTATAGGCTAATATGCTAGCTTGATAGTCTGAAGTCTGCTTTTATCTCCTTCACAATTAAGTCATACTGTCAGTTTGATTTTCTATACAAGAAAATATCAAGTTGCTCTTTATTTATCTCTGAGAATCTAATTTTCCTTCAACCATTTATATAATAAATTATGTTATAAAGGCCTAATACATGTACTAGAACCTATGTCTTTAATTAGTATGTGTACTGGGTTGCAATGTAATTTTTCATATTACCAGAGTTGTAATTAGTACAATTCACAACAACAGTGATTATACTGAATGAAATGTGCTTAAATGGAGCTGTTTCTTAAAGATGCACAGGGCTCTCATGGAAAAATCTGTCACTTCTCTTTCTATACATTTGATCCAAGAGCTTGCAGTGAGGCAAAAATATAGTAATGATAATAATAGTAATGCTTTCCTATAGGTATAATAAAAAAAAAAAAGTGAACCTCAATAGTAAGGATCACAGTTACACAATAGACCACTAAACTGAGAAACAGTTTTCTCTTCCGTGTGCTATATTGATTGATTCAAGAGCCTGAAGGCATTTTATACTGGTTATAGTTTGTCTCTTAATATTTTTGTTTTTTGTACCTTTTTTTAGTCAAGAGAAGCCATCCCACTGAGTGACCTAAAGTCAGAAGTATCACCCCGAATTTCAGCAGAGGACCTGATAGACTTGTGTGAGCTCACAGTGACAGGCCATTTCAAAACACCTACCAAGAAAACGAAGTCTAGTAAACCAAAGCTCCTGGTGGTTGACATCCGAAATAGTGAAGAGTATCCTTTAAGTATATGGTTTTAAGGGGTGGTACTGCTTTATTCCTGTTTCTTCCTTTTCATCTAAAAGGTGTGTGGTAAGAACAATGAACATTTCTGGGATTTCTCTTAATTCCAGGATATGAGGTTTCAAAAGACAGCATTATGTACCAGAGACCTAAAAATGTTTTCCAAACAACACTAAAATATTGAGATGATTTCTTGATTTTTTTCGTGTGTGTGTGTGTCTTTCTCTGATGTGTGTTGCTATTCTTTAAGACATTTGAATCTTTCATTCTATAGATAGGAATTTTGGCAAACATAAAGACTAAATATATACCTGGTCAACCTCAGAGCCTAGAGAAAAAGTTTGCCAGGATTTCAATATTGAACTTGTATTTACTATAATATCTAAAATATTGGCTTATAGAGAACATTTATTTTCACTGAACACAGAGTATTTTTCATTAAGATTTTACCATTGAACCTGTCATACCTTTCATTGATTTTGTTTGGCATTAAAGTCTAAACAGTTATAAAATAGTAGCAGTTCAATTTTTCTAATTTTTTTAATCTTTCAGATTCTTACGAAGCAATGCCATAATTCTCTAGAGTCTAGTAAATGATTTCATACTTTTAAAAACTCAATATGTAAAATATAAATTAATTATATTATAATTAATTTTATAATTCACATTTATATCTATTACTAAATATAAATTCTATATTTATATTACTAAATATAAATGTAATAAATGAGAAAATAGATGCTATAAATGAGGTTGATGGTATCTTACATACTAAAATTGGCATGTAAAAAGTTTTCATGTGCATATTATCAGTCTCTGTTTTTTAAATGAAATTCAAACCATACATATACCGAACTGATTAAGAAATCTATAAAATTTTAGGTTACTGGCAATATAATTTGAAAGCCTACAATTTTAAATGACACATTCCTATCTTTCTGTGAAAAATTGCTACTTTCTATTTTCCCTAAGCTATGAGATCCCTGAGTTTGGAGATGGCGTAAATGTGATGACCTGCTTCTTAGGGCTTCAGGGTTACTAGAAGTTCCTTAGAAGAGTAAGCATGTAAGACTCCCAGAAGAGGCATGATTTCTGTTTGCTTCTAACAGTCACAAAGTTTCTGGTCTTATACCAAGGTCTTTGATACTTTTTGAGTTGACTTTTATACAGGGTGAAAGAGATTTAGTTTCATTTTTCTACATACACATTTCCCCAGCACCATTTATTAAGGAGGCTGTCTTTTATCCAGCATATATTCTTAGCAACCTTTGTCAAGAATCAGGTGAGAGTTCAAGTCTTCTATTCCATTGGTCTCATGTCTATTTTCAAGCCAGTACCATGCTGGTTTTGTTACTTTGTTGTGACTCTGTAGTATAAATTAAAGCTAAGGTATTCTTAAAGCTGGACCATTTATCCTCATGATCTTCCTAAATGTGTCGTTTCCATATCCTCTTTCCCACATATATATATATATGTATTTGGATCTGTTCCTAAGTACCAAATGTTAAACTTGTATATCCTAGTGCTTTGAGAGAAACCACACACTAAACCTTTTTCCCAGAGTCACTGGGTGTCAGTAAGTCTCTATGAATACCATGAATACCATGAAAAATGGAGATCTGTTGCTCCTAAGATCTCATTTGATTAGGGTGTCAATTTCTACCTGTGACCTTTTAGGGCTAGAAAAAGGTTTTTATAATCTATAATGTGTACCATTTTATTACATTATGACATTGCCTTCTTACTATTCATCTTAAATCCTATTTTCAAAGATTTTAAGCTAAGGGGAAAGTATGTGCATACTAATGAAGGATTCATAAATTTAGTGCTTAAAATCCATGTTAGAATGTGATATTTGTTATTTTTAGATGTCACTATAATTAATAGCAACCAGTAAAATAATAACTCTTCTGTAGTGCTGTGGAGAGTTTAAGAAGACTATATAAGATAGAGTTCTTATCTGCTAGGTTGCTTTCATATGATGAATATAAAGCATTAAAATATTTTGTACAGAAAGTAAGTGAATAATAAAGAAAATATAACAACAACAACAACAAAAATATATCAGCAAGGACATAATATCCCAGTAGAACCCAGGCATGGATAGGACTCATGTTCTTTTAATTCTTGTGGCCTGAGTACTAGGGTTGGCACCTAGAAAGTGCCCAGGAAATTATTTATAGAAGGAAAAGGACCAGAGCCTCCACAGATTCCCTGCCATACCCCTCAAAATTGTAGATAGTTGGCAATATATACACTCTTTGCACTCTATAACTCACCCAGTGACTTCTGAAGCTCTTCTCCCCTTAAGCCACGAATCATGACAATATTGAGAAGAAAGGAGTGGAGTGAAAATTGAGAGCTAGCAGCTCTCATCACGTTAGCATTCACGTATTCAACAAGGATGTACGTATTTAAGTACTGGGAGTTAAACTCAGAGGCACTCTACCTCTAAGCTACACCCCCCAGACCTATTTTATTTTATCTTTTCAATTTTGAAACAGGGTCTCACTAAGTTGCTGAGGGCCTCATTAAGTTGTTGAGGCAGGTCTTGAACCTGCAATCCTCCATCTCAGCCTCCCAAGTCTGTGTTTACAGGTGTGTGCCACCACGCTCAGCTTCAACAAGTGATTATTGGTTGTCTTACCATGTGCCAGATTTGGAAGAACTGTTGGTGAACAAAATGACAAATCCCTTGCACTCATGGAAATTGCACTTTAATTGGAGAGATTAATATATCTATAAAATAATCTTAGATAGCAGTAAGTGCTACTAGAAGTAAAAATAAAGCAGGGAAGAAGACAAATTATGTTAGTGTTTTGATAGAATACTCAAGAAAGCACTAAGGCAGACTATTAAAAATATTAAGAACATTCTGATCAGAAGAAAGAACTAAGTCAAAGATCTTGTATGAATATGCTTGGCATTTTGATCAGCAAGGAGGCCAGCAAAGTAGGAGATGGAGTCACAGGAGATAAAGTTTCTGAAGTCAATGGAGGTTACGGAATGGTCAGAAATTTTTGCAGTGTAATTCTAAAGCTATTACTTCACCTAATGCCAATATTCACGAATTCCTGAAAATCCACAATTTGAGATTTACCTCATTGACTTAAGACTTTTTACTAAAGACCAAATGTACATGGCAGCAATGATGTGTGCTGAACCTGTTCCTTTAGAATGAGAGACACTTAGAATGAGCAAATTTAGATGCGTTAACAGCTAATAATAGCTATCAGTATGCTCTTAAACCATCTCAAGCATGGTGCTTTGGTGTGGATACTACTCTTTTACTGATGAAGAAACAGAGCCTTAAATAGGTTAAGCAACTTGCCCCTGGCTATAAAATTGGTAGAGCCAACCCTGTGTTCTTAAATATTATGCTTTTTGCCTGGTACCTGTTTAGTCACTGCTTAGGCTATTAAGCATAAACAAGATTGAGATGAGTGAATTAGACATTCAGTCATTAATTTATACTAATTTATTCCCCCAATATATTCATTCAGATGCTATACAAATTCTTTCAAATCCTAGCTATTAACCTCAGTACCAATATATATCAAGAGCCTATTCCCACGAGCTGAACAACTCTACTTATGACTCTCTGTGTACAAATGCAGCCACAAAATCAAGGAAAACTGAACTATTTTAAATTTTGGAAAGTAGTACACTTTGAGGGAGAAAATGTGTTAGAAAGGTCTTTTCCTTTTATAATATTATAGTTTATAAGATTTAATCCATTCATTTTTTTTGTTGTTAAGCGTTCCCTAAACTTACTAAGGTGCTGGTGTTTAAAAACTTAATACATGAGCCGGGCATGGTGGTGCACGCTTGTAATCCCAGCATGCGGGAGGCTGAGACCGGAGGATCCGGGTTCGCGGCCAGCCTCAGCTACCTAGCGAGGCACTCCGCGACTTAGTGAGACCCGGTTTCAAAATAAAGAATAAAAAATAGAGCTGGGGGTGTAGCTCGGAGGTAGAATGCCCCTGTGTTCAATCCCCAGTACCGCAAAAAAAAAAAAACTTAATACATTAAAGCCTATTAAAATCCTTATAATACCATAAATATGTCTTTGTAGAATAACTCTTAATTCTCACAGAGGTAAAATTTTGCAATTAAATATAGGACATATAAGCCGGGCGTGGTGGCGCACGCTTGTAATCCCAGCATTCGGGAGGCTGAGACCGGAGGATCTGGGTTCGCGGCCAGCCTCAGCTACCTAGTGAGGCACTCCGCAACTTAGTGAGACTCGGTTTCAAAATAAAGAATAAAAAATAGGGCTGGGGGTATAGCTCAAAGGTAGAATGCCCCAGAGTTCAACCCCCAGTACCGCAAAAAAAAAAATATATATATATATAGGACATATATGACTTTGCCAATCTGTTTTAAGTAACTAAATATTTAATACTAGTATATTTTTAAATAATTTCATTTCTCCCTTGCTACAAAATGTGGTTTTCATTCCTGTACAGTATGAAAAAGGTGATATTCTGTAATACCTTGTCCTTTTCAAAAGAAAGTTATTTTTGAAATGTTTATATTTTCTAAATTGTTTATTGTTTATTGTTTTTCCTCTATATTTTTCTATTTATATATAAATATTATTTATTAGACTTTTATTGATGCATTGTAATTATACATCATAGTGAGGTTCGAGTCATAGAAACAAACATGCACACAGGTCTTGGTGTTTCCCTTTAGGTCCCACCAAGCTGTACACCCCTTCCCACACATAATAGATTGGTAGTGATGATTCATAGTGGGCAAAGCATAATTTTTTTTTTTTCATCAATTCTTCCCTTTCTCCTCCCTACCTCCCTCCCTCTGTCCCCTTCCATTATTCTACTGGTCACTCTCCTCAATTATACTGTCTCTTTTGTTGCCTATTTTCTCTCTAATTTCTACATATGAGAGAAAGCAATCAACCCTTGACTTTGTTTTTATAAGTCATTTAAATGGGAAAAGTTAATCTAACATGGTTTTTATATCTTTATATAGGTGAAATTTTTATTTTCCTAGATTGTGAGATTAAACATCTATAATCAGGATTTATCCCATCTTCAATGCCTATTTAAAATAACTGAAATGGCCGGGCGTGGTGGCACATGCTTGTAATCCCAGCATTAGGGAGGCTGAGACTAGAGGATCCGGGTTCGCGGCCAGCCTCAGCTACCTAGTGAGGCACTCCGCAACTTAGTGAGACTCGGTTTCAAAATAAAGAATAAAAAATAGGGCTGGGGGTGTAGCTCGGAGGTAGAATGCCCCTGAGTTCAATCCCCAGTACCGCAAAAAATAAATAAATAAATAAATAAATAAATAAATAAATAAAATAAAATAAAATAACTGAAATGATTATTTATGAAAGAGAGGGAGGCAATTTAATCCTAAGGCAAAAAAAAAAAAAAAAAATCCCTTATACTAAATAAATTTAAGGGGCAGCCTTACCATCCTCCAGAGCCCTTTCATAACTGATGCTTGAAATTCTTCTGTTAAATTCATTTAGCTTGTTTTCTGAGTAGCCCTAGTTAGGATACAAATACCCTGCCAAAAGTAATATCGTGTCCATTTTTTTTTTAATTGTAGTTAAGAAGTGTATTCATATACCAGCAATCTTAGGAAACTTTCCCTAACTCTGGTGGGAACCAAAGAAAGAAGTACAGAAGAAGAAAGCTGAAGAACATGAAGATAGACTTCACCCACTTGACAATAAAAAACACAATTCCAAAATCTTAGAGTAAGAAGGAACCTGGAAATAACTTAATCTAACCCCTTATTATTAGTGTCGAAGGCTCAGGGGGGCTAAACAGCAAAGTTTTTGTTAAAATCATATTTTACTTTTGTTTGCTTTTATAAAAAAAAAAAAGAAATGTGGAATGTTAAGCTAGGTAAAGAAAGATTTAGTCAGATAGATTTGTTCTTCAATATATTATAATTTAAGAACAATTAATTGCATATTATTAAGAGGCAATAGAAAATGTTTCTTATGTAGTAGCATAAATTCCATAAGTGATGTTAATAGTTGAAAAGGGTAATGCAAAAGCCAAACTGTTTTTTTAATGGTTATAAATATTTAGTTCCAAGTTTCTGGGAGTTCATAGTAAGGATAGTCTTAATCATGTAAATGTGACTCCAACTGATGTTATCTGTAAACAAATACTTGAAGAAATGTTCATCTCTTTTTGCTTGAAGTCAAGACTGAGTTTTTGCAGCTTTATTTGTAAAACTCTTACCTTAAAAAAAAAATGCCATAAGATATAGGAAATACAATGGCAGGCTTACTTTTTTTTTTTATTTCAAAAACACATAAACTCAATTTTTTCATCATTATACCATGTTCATTCTTATTGAATGGTGGTGTTATTCTTATCTCTGTGTTGTTCTGTTTTGTTTTGTGGTACTAGGGATTGAACCCAGGGGCATTCTACCTCAGAGCTACACCCCTAGCCCTTTTTTATTTTTTATTTTGAAATAGAGTCCCACTAGATTGCTGAGGCTCGTCTTGAACCTGTGATCCTCCTGTCTCAGCCTCCTAAGTATTGGGATTACAAGTATGTATTACCATGCTCAGTTCAGCTCTTTTTAAGAATTAATATGGAAAAAACTTTATCAAGGTAATTTAGAGATACTTGTCAGAGCAGAATGAATAATGATAAGAAGGCTTTTTTCATCATAGGGTTTAGATTCATTTTACCTAAATTAAAATTTCCATCCAGTTGGATTCCCTTATCTGAGTGGTCCTTATATAATGTGGGGTGTATGATAGCCATTGCTGAAGAATATTTACACTAACTGGATTAATAGTTGTGAGGCGTGCTTTTTAGCAGTTGAGACTATTTTTTTATTTTTTTAAATAAAATGTTTTTTACTGACATGTAAGAATTGTACATATTTATGGGAAGAGTGTGACATTTCAATACATGTATACCCTTTAACAATAAAAAAAAAAAAGAGACTATTTTCTATATGGTCTCAGTTCCTAGGATACAGTCTCGTCAGTTGGACAGTAAGATTTGCCTAAGGACTTGTTTAGCCAGGCAATGGAAATACAGAGTTAAATCACAGATCCTGTCCACCAGGAACCCATAGTCTTGTAACTAAAACAAACACATTCCATAGATTTATTACATTGTGAAATAGTCTGTGTCTGAGGTATACCCAAAATGACACAAGTATAGGCACCTACTTAAAGTATGCCTACTTAAAATACACAAACCCCGCCAAAGAAAGGAAAGAAGACATTTCAGACTGAAAGAACCATACCATATGGGGGCCAGAGAGAATGAGAAGGACATAAACAGGAAGTTATAAGAACTCTGAGTGTGTGCGAGTGAAATATATTAGGACTAAAGTAGATAAAGATAGCTTCATGGAGAATGTTACAAAACATATTCGAAGTTTGAGTTTTATTTTTAAGACAGTGAAAAAGAATTTCGATCAGGTAAGTTGGAATACTCAGATTTGTATTTCAGGGATATTAAAGACCAGGGGTGTAGCTCAGTGGCCTAGCACTTGCCTAGCATGTGTGAGGCCCTGGATTCAAGTCCAGTACTACAAAACAAAACAGAAAATAATAATTCTGTGTGGAAGTTGAATAGGAATGGAAATAATAGATAAGACTAGAAGGATGGAATCACCCAGATATTTGATGTGCATAAGTGTTCTTTAATATTTACTGCTAAAGAGTGAAGTCTCTACCTTTGCACTAAAATAAACCAGTCTTTCTGGGCCTCTTAGATCAGCATTTATACTGGAAAATCTAGATAAATTAGTTTAGCTGCTGTTTCTTCTTTTTTTTTTTTTTTTTAAGTACAGGCTAACAAAGGAAAGTTCGATATTGTGGTGCTTGCAAGAATTGTCATAGTGGTGCCACTGGCAAAAGAGGCCAGGAGGCACCTTAGTATATACTTGCTGATACTAGTTACTCTAGGTTTTGCAATTCTGAAATTCATTTAGTTGGCAAATAGAAAAGCTGTACTATAGGCACTATATTAAGCATTATGGGAGATTCAAAGATGAAATAAATACAGATCCTTTCTATAAGTTGTTTAGCTTTTTGATGAAAGTCATGTCTACTAGTATGCTTAATAAAAGATGAAATATCAGCCGGGCATGGTGGTGCATGCTTGTAATCCCAGCATTCGGGAGGCTGAAACCGGAGAATCCGGGTTCGCGGCCAGCCTCAGCTACCTAGTGAGACACTCCGCAACTTAGTGAGACCCGGTTTCAAAATAAAGAATAAAAAATAGGACTGGGGGTGTAGCTTGGAGGTAGAATGCCCCTGAGTTCAATCCCCAGTACCGCAAAAAAAAAAAAAAAAGATGAAATATCTGTCATGAGAGATGTATGGATACTTATCATGGTAAGGAAAACTTTCATGGAAGAAACATTAGGAGGATGAATATATTTGAATACTCAAAAACAAGGAGAAAAGATATTTGGTAAGGAAAGTTAACGGAAAATATTGTTAGCAGTATGTGGTTTCCTTGGGAATTGTATTTAGGTCCTGTTGCTGAGAGCTGAACTGAGTATTTGGGCTTTGCCCTGTAGTCAGCCATAAAAGGTTTTTCAGTAGGAATGTGATAGTCAAGACACTTTGTTTACAAATTTTTAACTTGACAACATTGTGAATGAAATAAATTTCCAAGAAAAAATATGAAAGTTTGGAGAAAACAGCTACATTTGCAATAGTATAAATGCAAGGTAATTAGAGTCTGAAATAGGCATCTTTCTAGTGATAGAAGAATAAGATATATTAAAGGAGTAGCGTATTAGATAGGGCCATTGATAGGATGCTTAAAATGAGATTTTAGACTTGGATGATTGGTTAGGGGAGACATCATTCAAATACAACCATCGAATTATCAAGGAAATGATTATATCTCAACAATTTTTATTTTAATAATGCTATCTAGTTACATTATAGATGAGGAATCTATGGGTTTCACTCCATTTTTTCTTTTTACTACTGATGGACTGAAAGTATAGCCTTTCGTTGGGCGTAAAGATTTGTAACACTGATTAAGAGCTGGCACTGCAGACAAACAAGCCAACTTAAAAGTAGGCACACTTTCACAAGTTCTCAGTGAAAGTCTCCTCTTTTGTCTGCAAAGGTTATGATGTTGCTAAGTGTAGTATACAGCAAAAATGCTGTGCTCTTTTAGGATTTAGAAAAACATCAGACTGTTTTTATGCTGAATTTTGAGCACATATTTTAAAGCACTTTTAAATTTTTTGATAAAGTAAAGAATATATCTGGAATATGAACATTTACTCATGTAATTTACCTATATAATATACCTGGGTTATTATTAGAACTGATTTTTCAAACCATCTGCTTAATGTATAACATCTACATGGTATATTGTTACAAGTTTTTCATAAATTCAATAAAATCTTCATGTCTTCAAAACCTGAAAGATAATACATGGCATTCCTACCTGTTAATGCTGTTCTCATAGTCCAACTCTTTGTCACAATAAATTTACAATACTTTTTCTGATCTATTGTTCATTGGACTACCAGATTTTGTTTTATATAAAATTTTTATTATAGACACACACTTGAATACTTTTTTGTTTATTTTTTGTTTTGTTTTGGTGGTACTAGGGATTGAATCCAGGGACATTCTACCTCCAAGCTACATCCCGGCCTTTTTTTATATATTTTGCTTTGTTTTGTTTTTGTTTTGAAACGGGCTCACTAGGTTGCTGAGAGATTTGCTACATTTTGAGACTGTCCTCTAACCTGCAGTTATCCTGTCTCAGCCTCACAAGGACTAGAATTAGAGATGTATGTCACCACACCCAGCTACACATGAATGCTCTTTCAAAATGCCTACCTGAGCCGGGCGTGGTGGCGCACGCTTGTAATCCCAGCATTCGGGAGGCTGAGACCGGAGGATCCGGGTTCGCGGCCAGCCTCAGCTACCTAGTGAGGCACTCCGCAACTTAGTGAGACTCGGTTTCAAAATAAAGAGTAAAAAATAGGGCTGGGGGTGTAGCTCGAAGGTAGAACGCCTCTGAGTTCAATCCCCAGT
>PVLC010012170.1:0-45039 GCA_004027655.1 Graphiurus murinus | reverse complement strand
CGGTACTGGGGATTGAACTCAGGGGCATTCTACCTCCGAGCTATACCCCCAGCCCTATTTTTTATTCTTTATTTTGAAACCGAGTCTCACTAAGTTGCGGAGTGCCTCACTAGGTAGCTGAGGCTGGCCGCGAACCCGGATCCTCTGGTCTCAGCCTCCCGAATGCTGGGATTACAAGCATGCGCCACCATGCCCGGCTACAGTCAACTGATTTTTTACAAAGGAGCTAAAAATATACACTGGAAAAAAGATAGCCTCTTTAACAAATGGCGTTGGCAAAACTGGTTAACCATATGCAGGAAAATGGAAATAAACCCCACTTTCTCACCCTGCACAAGAGTCAACTCAAGGTGAATCAAAGACCTGGAAGTTAGGTCAGAGACCTTGCAGCTACTTGAAGAGGGCATAGGACCAACATTTCAACACATAGGCACAGGTAAAAACTTTCTCAACAAGACCCCAAAAGCACAAGCAACTCAAAGGAAGATCAATACATGGAATTGCATTAAACTGAAGAGCTTCTGTGCAGCAAAGGAAACTATCAAGAACCTCAACAGAGAGCCTACAGACTGGGAGAAGATTTTTTCCCAGACACTCTTCTGATAGAAGACTAATATATACAGAGGACTAGGATATACAGAGAACTCAAGAAACTCACAGCTAAGAAAACAAATAACCCAATCAAAAAATGGGCAAAGGATATAAATAGACTCTTCACAAAAGAAGAAATACAAATGGCCAATAAATTTTGAGGAGATGTTCAACATCATTAGCAATCAGAGAGATGCAAATCAAAACTACCTTGAGATTTCACCTAACTCCTATCAGAATGTCAATCATCAAGAACATAAAGAACAATAGATGATGGAGAGGGTGTGGAGAAGTGGGAACCCTAATACACTGTTGGTGGGACTGCAAATTAGTGCAACCACTTTGGAAAACAATATAGAGTATCCTCAGACGAATGGGAATGAACCTACCGTATGATCCAGAGATACCACTTCTGGGTATCTACCCAAAAGAACGGAAACCAAACTATCAGACCAACGCATGTGTATGTATGTTTATAGCTGCATAATTCACAATTGCCAAACTATGGAATCAGCCAAGATGTCCATCGACAGATGAATGGATTACAAAACTATGCAATACGTACACAATGGAATTTTATTCAGTCATAAAGAAGAACAAAATCATGTTATTTGCAGGGAAATGGATGGAACTGGAGAACATTATGTTAAGTGAGATTAGTCAGTCACAAAAAGTAAAAATTCGTATGCTCTCCCTAATATGTGGAAGCTAGGGAGAAAATGGGACATAAGAGGGACTCTAGATGAAGAAGGAGAATCCTTAGGTGAGCAAAGAATTTGACTTAATGGAAGGTGATGGGGGGAGGGGGGACACCCTAATGAGCAGGATATACTTTCATGAACACATCAAAGTCAATCACTAAACTGACCTTGAGAAGGAGGGAGGAGGAGGGAGTGGGGCGGGAATTGGGGAAGGATTAAATGAGAAATGTGTGCATGTATGCCTTTACCTTTACCAGCTTGTACCTAACAAAGATGTATGATTACAATGCACCAATTAAAAATAAACAAAGAAATTTTAAAAAGTAAAGGCATACAGGCACAAAACTATTACACATGAGAGCTATAAAGAGCCTCAGCCTGGTGGACAGAACACCCGAGTCATCCTCATCTCCCTACTTCTTGCTCCCTGAGTCATCCTGGTTAGGCCACATTTCCTCTTTTCAGCATCCTCATCTGAAAGATTGTCCTACTGTGATCTTGCTCCACTTCTTGCAGTCTGCAAATAAAGAGACCCCAAAGACACAGCTCTAAGATCTTGACAAATGTAACTTCAGCAAAGAGGGTTTGGGCAATGGCAGAGGGGAAGGGAAGTGCTGTGGGTGTGGGGAGCAGAGGTGCAGAAAGTCAGGAGCCCATGGCAGGTGCTGAGATACAGCAAGGAGCTGCCTTTGGGGAAGCCAGGCAGGCAGGCTTTTTCTTTCTTGCACTGGGGTTACTCATTGTCTTTGTGTAGGCTTTTAGGCCAAAGAGAAAGATCTTAAAAGATGAATAACCAATGTTCTCATCTTTTAGCTGAAGAAATGGAGAATTACAGGGCTGGCCCAGGGCCTCAAGGAAGGTTAGCTGACCCTAATGTGGGGCTTGTCTTGTCTTCTGGGTTTATTTGTGAGTCACTGGAAGATCAGCACATCTGTCTTCCATTTCTGCCAGGTGCCTGAGGCAGGGTTCTGTACCCAAAAGGCATTTTGTGAATGCTCAGCAGGGAACTAACAATCAGCCAAATGACCTTGAAGGATGCTGTTCAGTGTGCTGGGGGCGGAGAAGATGTTTGGGTACTTTTCCAAAGCTTCAGAGGCCTGGCGAGGCTCCTGGTTAACTTATAGGAGTAAATTGCTTGCCTCTGAGAAATGAATGAACTCTCCCAGGGCACCAAGTGGTTAGGAAAAGAAGCAATTCACTAAATGGTCCCTCCTGCAGCAGAAGCACAAATGTGTTTCACACGAGCATGGAAATTACTTATCACAGGAACATTTCTGAAGAGAATTATTTTATCAGGGCTGTTGGAATCGTGACTAGAGCCGGCACTGTGATGCTACAGCCCAGCCAGCTGAGGAGACTGAGAGATAGCACCTCTGGACTTGCAGTACTTGTGATAACTGAATATTGTCTGTGTTCATCCCATAATTCTCAAGACTGGGAAACTGAGGCCCAGAGAAAGGAGCAGACTCTTAGAGCCATGCAGGGGGTGGGGCTAGAACAAAAGGACCCCAGTTTTCAGAGCAGGCTCTGCCCCTTGCTGTCCTCTTGGAGCCCTGGGGACTCCTGCTCTCTGAGGAGGAGTCCCTGAATTTGTGATTGGGACTCCATCTCTGTGTTGCTCCTCACTTTTCATGGCAGGTGCTTACCTTGTGTTTGTAGGTCTAAGCAGGGTACCTGGAGCATAAGAGGCCCTCCCAGCCCCTCAGTGGTCAAGGCAAGTCTGCTCCATTTGCTTCTGAGCAACAGAAAGGCCATGTTTTGTTGAAGTCTCAGAACTTTTAATCCTTTGGGAATGACAATTTAGAGAGGGATCTGTGAATACAGGCAGTGGAAAAGGGTCCCTCATAACAGAGGTGTTTATAGGTTGCAGTAGGAACAGTGATAGGGTTTCAATGTCTTATAGAGGTAGACATTGAAAATATGAATTGACAAATGAGGAATCTGAGACTCAAGTTTAACAAATTGCTCCTATTCACCACTTACCAAGTGAGGCCTTATGTCAGGAAACCCTAGAGCCTCTGGCTGGATCTGCCCCTCAGATTTGTCTGACCCAATTCCTCTTCACCCTCATAGCTTCCATGCTGCTTCTGGTTCAACTCTGGGTTGGTTTTCGCCAATAAGCAAAATATTTCAGGTTACAAAATTTCTGCCCTAGGTTACCTGCTTCCTGACTATTTCAATACTTCAGCTCCTTAACCAGCAAAAGTCTCTTTGGGCTCAGAGACCTATAGGGGCAGTTTCAGAGACCCTGCGGTGAGATTGTATCTGTGACTCTTCCCCTAACATAGGTCCTGGTAAAGGGGGCCTGACTGCTCCTCTCACCATGTTCTCACTGAAGTGCCAACCTGAGGAGGGGCCCTGTCTGTCACTGTGGCCTGGGCGAGGACTCTGGAGGGCTGGGGCACCTGCCTGGGGACATGGTAGCTGCCAGGAGAATGCAGAGTCAGGGACTTGGGGCCATTGCCCAGCCTCTCACCTCAAGGGGACAGAATCTGAATGGTGGGTCTCCCACCTACAGACACCCACCTGTTTTCATTCCTACCAGTGCCTCAAGGGGTGGACAGGGAAGAAGGTGCTGAAAGGAAGGGCACAGAGACTACCCTGGGGACTGTGATTCCACACCTCTGTCATCTTGGGCTGCTCATTGTATTTTACCAGGTCTCTGTTCCTGTATCCTTGTCTTTCTAGCCCCACCACACTATGAGCAGGACATGAGGCGATGGTGGTGAGTGTGTTTTGCAGAGGTCTGTGAGATGGGTAGGGGTCATGGCAGAGGGCACCTGCACTTTGAAGGAGGGATCTGGAAGGGGTGGTGCAGACCAGCTTGGGTAGCAGGGCAAGGCTGGGAGGAAGGCTGGTGCAGTGGACATCTTGTCTTTTCTGCTAGTTGCTACCCCCACTTTGACCCCTTGCTTTAGGGACCTGGACCGCTTCCTCTGTGTGGCTCTGGTGACAGGACCCTGATTTTTGGCCAAGGTCTTCAAGACCTTCAAGACCTTGTGTCCTTCCACATGGGAACAGTGAAACTTCTAGCTTCTTCTCCCCAGGGAGGGAGGAGTGACTGCATCTGGTTACTGAGAAGTAAACACGTGTCAGGCCCCGCCCAGTTCTTTTCACTCCCTATTAGGATGAACTGTCTGATGGAAGCCTGGAGTTGGTTCCAGAAGGACTGGGGTCCCCCTGGTCCATACCTACCGGACAGTATGTTTCTATTGCTGGGGTTCTATATTTGAAAGCACATTCCCTAGTAATAGACTAATCCATAACATGGATGATATTTTGATCTCCATTTGCCTTATTCCTTTGCTTTCTGGAAAAGATGAGTGTTATCTTGTATATGGTAAGGCACTAAGATTCTCTTTCCCAGAATTTCAAGTCTTGACACAGATAAGGACCAAATTTTATCAGAGCAGGGCTGTCCGTAGGTGGTATCCAAGGGAGAAAGTTGATGAACTTATTTGCCAAGACACTATACCTGCCCTGGTTCTCTCCTTGCAAGGCCCCAGCACTCAGTTCTTGTTTCTGGGAGATTTTATGGTGGTGTCAACCTTTTGATTAGATCTTGAGATAAAATTTGCAGGCAGTAATGATGGGAATGAGGAGTAAAGTGGAGGTTCCAGGTAAAGAAGATAAGCAAGGCAAGGAAGTAAAAAAAAAAAAAAAAAAGCCAAGGCATATTAGGGAAGTATAATTGGTGGAAACTTCTTTTTTAAATTAATTAGTTAATTAATTTTTAACTGGTGCATTGTAATCATACATCTTTGTTAGGTACAAGCTTGATGGATTGTTCCTTTTGCTGTAAAAAATGACCTGCTTGGTCTCTTCTGATAAGCTTAGGCTTGAAGTCTAATTTATCTGATATCATAGTTGCTATTCCTGCTTGTCTTTGAGTTCCATTGGCATGGATTACCTTACTCCAGCCCTTTACCTTTAGTTTGTGGGAATCTTTGCTTGTAAGGTGTGTTTCTTGTAGGCAGCATATAGATGGATTCTGGGTTTTAATCCATTTTGCCACCTTGTGCCTTTTTATTGGGGAGTTGAGACCATTTATATTCAGTGTGATTATTGAGAGATGATCTGTAATTCCTAACATTTTGAGTTTTGACTTCTGTTTGCAGTAGTGTTTGTTCTTCTTTGCTTAGTTGTTTGCTTCCTGGAAATTATTGTTTCTCTGGTTCTGATGTTTACTTGTTAGTTCTTCTTTGTAGTCAATCTCTTTGAGTATTTTCTCTAGTGCTGGTTTGGAAGACATAAATGCTTTCAGTTTCTGTTTGTCATGGAAGGTTTTTATATCCCCATCAATTTTGAGAGAGAGAGTTTTCCTGGGTAGGAGAATCTTGGCTGCAAGTTATTTTCTTTCAGAGTTTGGAATATGTTACTCCAGCTCCTCCTGGCTTTCATGACTTGGTTTGGGAGGTCTGGAGTGATTCTAATTGGTTTACCTCTAAATGTCACTTGGCCTTTTACTTTTGTTGCCTTTAGAATTCTCTCCTAAGCTTCTACATTAGTCAGCTTGATTATTACATAGTGTGGTGAATCTCTTCTTTGGTCTTGTCTAAAGGGGGTTCTATATGTTTCCTGTACCTGTGTGTCAACTTCTCTTTCTATGTTTGGAAAATTCTCTGATATTACTTCTTTGAAAAGGTTGTTTATTCCATTAGTTTCAACTTCTAATCCCTCTTCTATGCCTATTATTCTTAGGTTAGCTCTTTTTAAATTGGCCCAGCTCTCATCGATGTCCGATTCATACTGTCAATTTTTTTTTCTAGATTATGTACAATGGGTTCATTTTTGGAATGGCCATCTTGTAAGAGTGATAGTCTATTTTCCATGTGGTCTAATCTACTGTTTATAGTTTGTATTGATGCTTTTACTTCTATTATTGCATCTTTCACATCCTTCACTTCCCTCAAGGCTTCTCTATGATTCCTGCTCAGGGTGTCAGATTCTTTATTTATGTGTTCCTTTATTTCTTTCCAGCTCTCTCTGCATTCTTTCTGGAAGTTTTGTATCATTTCTACTATTAAAGATCTGAATTGTTCTTCTGGTAATCTCTGCCATTCAGTGTTGTTAAGTTCTGTTATTGTGGGATTGTGTTGACTCATTGTTTCTTTGTTATTTTTCCTTCCCATGGTTTCCCTGTTCTAAATTTATACCTTTGCTGCTCTTGCATACTTTCTCTGAATTGGTAGGTTTCTTATTTTTATTTTCTCTCTGTGAATGGTATCTTGTACTGAGTTGCAATTATTCTGGGACTTCTTCTGCCCAATCTATTGGTTCCTTTGGTAGGTTTCAGGTGTTGACTTCTGGGGTCTAGCAAAAGCTAACAAAGCAACTAATCCTCTGAACAAACATAGATAAAGCAATGCAAAATGAAAACAGAGTAAAAACAAAACAAAACAAAAAAAACCAAGAAACAAACAACAACAACAAGAAACAAAATAAAAAACCCTGGAAGGTTGTAAGAACAGACCTGATTTGGCCTCTGTACATCCCTGCTGCTGTGGGTGGCTGGCAAGATGGCGGCTGCCACTGCCGCGCATGAGACAGCTCCTTTCTTATCCCTGGTCTGCTTTCTGGGTTCTGATCAGTTGCTTTTGTTGTTTTGTTCACTTTTCTGCTGTTTTGCTTTTCTTTCCTTCCATCAAGAAGCTGCTTTTTCGGCAGTTTTGATTCAAGCTCTGCAGTGCAGTTGATCACTGCTCTGGCTCTGGAGGGAGAGGTGATCTGGGGTGGTCCCTCGGGGGCTTATGCTGGTCATATCACGTGTTCCAGTCACTGTCAAAGGTGCCATGATATGCCACCTGGTTAGGATGTGTTGTTCAGGAGTTGCTTACTTCACATCTGGTGGCTCGGAATGCAGAAGGTCGTTAGATACTTTGGTGTTAGTAGACCCCACCCTGGGGGCTGGCTCAATGGCGGCCGCCTCTCCATGGCTTGGCACCGCTGCCATGCAGACAGGCTCCTTTGCTCTCCCTGGTCGGCTTTCTGGGTTCTTTTCAGCTGTACTTCTGTTTTCATAGCGTTGTTCACTTTTTTCTTCTGTCAAGAAGCTGCTTTTATGGTAGATTTGAATCGAGCTCGCACCTGATGAGAGGTGTTTCACTCCAACGCCATCTTCCCAGAAGTCTGAAACTTCTTAGGTGCATAAATGAGCAGAAGACCAGGTATGCTAGGGCCAGCTCTTTTTTTTTTTTTTTTTTTTTTTTAACCCAGTGGCATTCTACCTCTGAACTATAACCACAGTCCTATTTGTCCTATTTTTATTCTTTATTTTGAAACAGGGTCTCACTAAGTTGCAAAGGGCCTCACTAAGTACCTGAGACTGGTTGAGAACCCAGATCCTCAGGTGTCAGCCTCCCAAGTACTGGGATTATAAACGTGCACCACCATGCCCAGTTTAGGGCCAGCTCTTGACAGGTACTGAAAGGCAGGATAAGGGATTTTGTTTTTATCATGTGGTACTATGAAGACTCTGAACAATGGGAAGCAAAGGGGTGACCTGCTCAGGAGTTGACTGGAGGTCTGTAAGAGGCTGCTGCTGGGACCCCAGTTATGGTCCCAGCCCTTCCCCTTTCTCAGCACCTTTCCCCTTTCTCCAGCCTCACACTTCTGAGGAAATCAGTATTAATAGCAAGGAGGTGTTTTTTACATCTTTCCTTTTGGGTACACAAATATAAGCAACTGTGACACTCATTTCACTTTTGTAGAAAAGCTCATGTGTGATCATACAGTACACATTACAACCTACTTTTCTCCCTCACAGCACTGAGTCAACGTTTCCCAAGTCATCACACAATACTTAACTTTGTTTTGTTTTTCATGGTTGTTTTTAATCTGTGTATGGATCTTCCATAACTTATTCATTCATTTACCTATCCACAGACATTCAGACTGTTTCCAACTTTTTCTAATACAAACATAATGTAATAAAGTCCTTAAAATCCACTCTTATGTAGTTGCTTTAGTAATTTTTTTTAGTAGAACAGATGCTCAAAAATAATACTTCTGGATTAAAAAGCAAGACCATTTAAAATTTTAATAGATATTTCCAGATTACTTTAAAAAAAGTTCTGCAGCAATTAAATCTCATGGCTATGTACCCATTTTTGAGGCCACAAATGAAGTCTGATGAGACCAAGTGTGGGGGGATATGTGCATTAACTAGATTTCTTCTACTTTCCCAGTGGATGTGCAAATTGTTACAGCCCTTCTGGCAGGTACTTTAGCATTATCTTATAAAGTTCCACATTCATATATACTGCAACCTGACAATTTTACCACCAGGTGTATATATAAGAAAACTGCCTTCATGTTCATATCAGGAAACTCATACAACTGTGCTCCAGCAGCATTGTTCATGTCAGCAAAAACCAGAAAAACAATGTCTTCTCACAGGGTATTGGATATGAAAACTGTAGCATTGTCAAATGATAGCAGTAAAAACAAATGAACTATAGCTACATGCTACTAAATATAATAAGTACCTATATCACTTAACATCTATAACATGTACTATATGTACATGAATAAAATACTGAATGAAAAATTAAGACTCAGAAGAATATTGTTTACTATAGATAGAAATAAGTAAATAGAAACAAATTACATGCAAAATAATGCAAACAAATGCCATGGCAATAATAGACAAGTGTTTGCCTTAGGTGAGGGAGGAACACATCATCAGGCACATGTCATTGTCAGTGCTCTGGTTCTTTGAAGTACTTCCTTGGTATTAACTACACCATAAATAGATGATAATTAATTAACCATTTAGTTGTTTAACGAAAAGAGGATCATCATGCAAGTGTATCAGGAACCACAGCCTATATAAGAGAAAGGAAACAGAATAATGAAGCAAATTTCCAAGAACAAAAGAGGAGATTTTAGTCTGGGAGGCCAGGTTTCTGTTTAATGGCAATCAGGATTCCAAGCCTCTCAGGTTTGGATCAGGACACTGATGAAGGATGTTTACACATTTGATAGAGTCCCTGCAAGAAACCTGGGAGTGCTTTGTCACAACAAAGACATGGATTCTCCATCATGGCTGTTCTCTGTGCATCAATGACGTCAGGTTCTGTCATCCTGAAGGTCTGGGAATGATTGGTTTCTTCCTACTTCATGTGTTTTATCCTCTGGGGAAAAATACTATTTTGATATTTTTATCTTGCCTCAGAGGGATGCACTACTGGTCAGGGGTGAATCAGCACGGAACAGCTATATAATGTTTGGAGCTCAGCAGTACGCTGCCCACAGCTGGGTGAGTTGCCCAGAGGGAAGCCCTGTTCTTACCCTGAGAAAGACTCGCCTCCACATCACCTCTTTGCTTTCCCAGCCAGCTGGCAGCACCTCCAGGCCCAGAAAGGACATGGCTGAAAGGTGTAGCAGATTGGAATGGGGAAGACTGTCATCAGGAGGTTTTATTAGGTACCTCTTCCAGTTGGGGCCCTCTTGGCATTAATACAGGGACATCTACCCCCTCTCTGAAGGGTTCCTGCACTGAAATAACCAGCTTCCCTCCTGAACAGGTGTGGTTGCCACCTTCTTTGATTAGAAAGGGCTAGGGTGCTCCTTGTGGCTGGGTCAGGATGGGAGCACAGACTCTGCATCCGCCTCTGTATCCTGGGGCTTAGCATGGAGTTGTCTGGGGCTCAGCTGTAATTGTTTAATGACAGATAAAATATGCGCTCTCTCTGGCAGCAGGATAAGATGGTGAGCTGTTTTTGTTATTATTTTTTATTTAGAAAAAGAGCAAGTCACAAAGCCCCAGGGCCACTTAACTAATGGACACATAATTCTCCAGGTGTTCTCTAGTGCATCATGCTATGGGCATTAGAGGTAGCTCTCTGCTCTTTTCCCAGCCTTGGTCTGGCTGAAAAGTTGGAGCCAAACCCAACACAACTGGGATACTCCAAGAACACCAGGATGTTTGCACCAGGTTTCTACCTCCAGGCCTTTGTTTCCTGGCCTGAGCCCTCAGAGCTTCTTATACCAGCAAGTCTGAATTAGTAAACAGTAAGAAGAAGATTGTCCACTCAAGAAGACAGAACTGTATTATTGCAGAGACTGCAGATGTAGGGACCTATTCTTCCCTTCCACTCTGTCTCTCTTCTCCCACTCTATCAATAACTATGATCCAGCTATGAGCATTCACTTGGTTTCTAAAGAGGTTTTGCAATTTTGCAATATACCCTATCCACAATGGTCAGATTCCCCTTCCCAACTTCCCACATTGACTCTGCAAGTTTCCAGTCAAATCCTTCTTCCTTTTCAGAACCTCCATGTTTCTCCTAGTCAGAATCGAGTATTTGTCCTATACTTTTCCCCTTTGGAGCATCTAAACTGTATACCATATGCTATACAGTTTCTGCCTTTCCCCATTGCACATGGATGCCTTGAGGCAGGGATTGAGAATATGAGAGGGAGGATGTGTGAAGCGTTTAGCACAGAGAGAGAGATTGGTAAAGGAACTGTAGCTGCTGCTTTGCTGTGTAGTGCTTTGGTACTAAGTAGGTTGATGGAGATTTTAGTTGAATGCATATGGAACTAAGGGAAGAACAAAATGACAAGCCAAAGCAATAGGATAAGATAAAGTTTGTGAGGCTTCTGAATTATTTGTTCTGTGTAAGGAAAGATGATATAGTGTGTGTGTGGGGGGGTGGTTGCACTTTTGTTATAGTATATTTGGTGGGGGCGTTAGTGTGTTCTAGATTTAGTTTCACTGAGTGCAGGAACCTAACTAGATTTTGTGATTTGAGTTTCTTGGTTTTAGTGATTTGAGTTTGTGATTTGAGATTCTGTGATTTGAGTTTCTTTGGCTTAGTCAAGATGGGTCACCTGTTGCCTTATCTAGTCTCTGGGGAACTTGAATCATGTGTACTGTCATTAGGATAAAGGAAGGTGGCTGCCTCTTTAACCACAGTGTACCTCACACATGTGGGTTTCCTATTTAACTTAAAGGGTGTGAGGGGCTATCATTTGTATTTGAAATATTTAGTTATACAGAATTTTAGTTATCATGATATTTGTTTTTTTTTTTTTTTTTTTTTTGCGGTACTGGGGATTGAACTCAGCGGAATTCTACCTCCGAGCTACACCCCCAGCCCTATTTTTATTCTTTATTTTGAAACCGAGTCTCACTGAGTTGGTGCGGAGTGCCTCACTAGGTAGCTGAGGCTGGCCGCGAACCCGGATCCTCCGGTCTCAGCCTCCCGAATGCTGGGATTACAAGCGTGCATCACCACACCCGGCTTATCATGATATTTGTAATAATGGGATCTGGACTCCAAACCTAGCTGAACAATTCTAATGTTTTACTGCCAAGGACAATAGGTTAGTTTTTCATATAGTCTCCATCTTATTATCTTTATGTAGAATAATGCAAAAGGAAATGAACTTGAACTCTCTGGGAGTGATTAATAGTCACTTCTACTCCCATCACCACTCTCATCAGCACCTCTTAATGAACACCTATTCCTTGCCACTATTTTTTAACTATATGAGTCCTGCAAATTAAGTATTATTTCCTTCACTTTAAGATCCCCCCAAAATAAGTGACTTCAACTCAGATCCAAAGCTAGGATTAAAAGTCTTGCCTTTAAAGCTCATCTCCTCCACTCAGCCCTTCTTCCAGGAAGCCAGGCTGACTTCCTTGGGAGGGCAGGTGTCACTAGTGAGCATCACTCAGCCGGAGATGGACACAACGTGCATGAAATGCACTGAGCTTGTGGAGAGCTTGTGGAGGGCTGGGGCTTCTGTTTGAAAGGCCCTTCTGATCTTTAGGTATCATGAAGATATTCCCTCCTTCATATTTGCATCGTTGGGAGGCAAATCACGATGAGGGAGGACCATCTCTACAGTTTGAACTCTGATTTCTCTCTGAGCCTACGTACTTGCTCTGAGATGTAGTGAGATGTGCACACAGGCTACAGACTCAAAGCTGTCTACATTGAGGAATTTACATAATATTTCTGTCTTCAGTTTTCTTGTTTGTAAAATGTAGGTAATAAAGCCCCATTCCTGGGGTGACATAATGATAACATAGTTTGTTGAATGGTAGTGCCTAGATTAGTACATAGAATATGCTAAACACTCCATAAATGAGGATATTGAGTAAAAGAGCATAACAGTACTCCTCAAAGAGTTGGCATAAATATTGAGTGATAAGATGAAGGTCAAAAGGCCTTGTTCATGTAATGTCTTGGATTATTATAGATGAATTTCCCGATAGGTACCTGCTCCTCAGGGCAAGATGTGATTTGTCAAGGCTCCTTCCTGTTTGCTCGGTAAAGGAGTGGATGTGTTCCCTTGGGCTCCATGGGGTGGGAAGGCCAGACAGAAGGTAGGTGGGAAGGTTGGCCTGAGCGTAGCACTTGCACAAGAACAGAGATGAGAAAAGGAAAGGCTGTCTTCAGGGATGCAAGTGTCCAGCGGTTTCCCTTAGTGACTCCAAGCAGTTTCCTCACTCTGAAGAGCTGAAAAGGCAAGAGACTGTAGCCTATTTAAATAGCCAAAGTCTTGCATCACGGAGATCTAAGAGTAGTTAGGATTCAGATAACATTTGTCAATCCCAGAAGCACCTGCAGCCGGCTGCTCAGCGGGTGGAGTGATGGATGGATGCAATATGGAGCTGGGCTTGGGGCTGGGCCTTCCCTGAATTACCTCTCATGCCTGATGTGTGATGCATTGATCCAATTCACTTCACATGGAGATGGGCCTGCTCTGACAGGAGGACGCCTCTGCCCATTAACATTTTAAGGCCAGGGAGGGGGTCACAAGGAAGGACACACGGTGGTGGGGAGGGCAGAGGATGAGGGCTGTACTGCTGCCACCTGTGAGGACACAGTTCACCTGGGCTGGAGGCCCACGGGACCAGTGGACTTTTCTGTAAAGAATGGACCACCCCTTCTCATAGTTGCATTTGTCATGGCTCATTTATTCCATTTAGTATGCAATGGGTGAGGCAGTACATGTGCGGATTTCTGGGATCTGTTCATTTTGCTTGAAATTTGTTTTATGCTCCTGGCCGGTTTTTCTTTGCAGTTTTGTAGTTACTAAAATCTGTGTATTTATTGTTTTCAGAGCCTGGGCTCACTCAGACAAAGGGAGCTTGCATTAGTGGAGAGAACATTTGATTAGAAATCTAACTAGTTCTATGATCTTGGCAATTCCACTCTTTCAGCAAACATGTAGGGCCCTGGTTAGGTACAGAGGACCCTAGCTGATGCCATGGAAGAGGCCAAGGTGTACAGAACAGCCTCTGGCCCCAGGTGCCACAAGCCCTTCTGTGTCTCACTTTATATGAAAGCTGAGAATCATGGGATGTGCTCAGTTTCCCCCATGAGGCTGCAGTGAGGGTAGAGTAAGGAAGCACTCAGTACAGTGCTCGGCACACAGAGGTGCCCAGCACATCCAGCAATGACATGGAAAGAAATTTCCCCTTTCTCTGTCTCCTCATGGTCGGTGTTTCATCAACCAAAGCGTCATCAAGATGTGAGTGGTAACTTTGCATTTTTATTTAAAAGCAAGACACTAATTATAACCCTTTTTGCTTATCCAAGGGTATGGAATTTAAGAACCAAGTAGATAAACTGAACCTTTAAGTGAGCCTGAGGAAACTGGCAACTAGAGCAGAAAGGGCCTGGCTGCTCCCTGGTTCCGCAGGTGCAGAGGGCTGCCTGCCAACACTACTGTTTTCATGAGGGGTCATTAAAAATACATACTGCCCAAGAAGTGAAGAACAAATGTAGTCTCAACTTATCCTAAAGGAAAAAAAATGTAGGTCACAGAGAAAGCCCTGAGAATATCACTAGGCTGTCTGCCAGTCTCTTTCCATCATCTGGAAGGGGAGGGAGGGGTCCACTGAGGCAGCTTGGAAAACACAATGGGTGGGCCACAGGCTCTCTGAGTTTCCTCTGTGACTCAGCAATGTGAAAGAGCAGGTGTTGAGTCCTTAGAGCCCAGGATCAAGGCACAAAGGTCTCTGAGGCACAGCGGGGAGCTAGAATTGCACTTTGAAATTGAGAGTGAATATGGTTTACAGGAATGGATTTTCAACCCATTGCCTATGGGTTATGAGTGAGAATCTCAGCAGGATCCTCAATGAAGATGAAGAAGGTCAACTCCTTGGATTCAGAGGTCTGACTTTGTTGGAGTCAGAGGAAAGGGCAGAGCCCAGGAATGACTACTTCTCACATAAACCTCCATTACTCCCTGTGTTAGTCAGCTTTCCATCACTATAACAAAATACCTGACATAACTAACTTAAAAGGAGAAAAGGTTTATTTTGCCAAGATGGCAATGGTAACAACTGTGTGCCAGAGCAAACTGTTTACCTCATGGGCAGGAAACAACAGAGAAAGAGGAAGGGACCATGGCCCCATACTTCCCTTTGAAGACAATCCCTAATGACCAAAGGACCTCCCACTAGACCTTACCTCCTAAGGGTTCCACCACCTCCCAACAGTGCCACTCTTGGCACCAAGTCTTTAGCTTATGGGCTTTGGGGGGACATTTAGCATCCAAACTATAGCATTCCCTTCATGTACTGGGTCCTTCATAATTACCCTGGCTTATTCTACCTGCTGATAACAACAGGTCAGTTATGTAGGAGGCTGAGGGCCCCCAGCCTTCATCTATCCAAGAGGAAAACAATCTGCCCTCAAAGGATGGACAGCCCAGGTGAGAGGCGAGGCTCATGCCGAAAAGGCCAGGAGAAGGAGGTTGTGTTTGCTGATACCTGAACATTGCTCTGCCTCTTAGCTTCACAGACAGAGCACTGGAGTCCAGTGAATAATGAGCAGGGGACAGACACTGTGAGCAATGGGTTGTTGATAACCTAGAAGATGGCCCGGGCTTAGCTGGGACAGGGCCCCTGCTAGCCATGAGTCATTGCTTGGCTTACATTCAGGTCACAGAAGGAATAAACTCAGACCTTGTGTCTCTTCTTTCCAAGCTTCTTCATCCATTCTGAAAACGGGAATGTGGAGCTGGGTCTCTTGGGCTGGTGGCTGGAGCCTGGTGGGCTACGGTAGTTCTATTACTAAGACTTTCACTGGAGGTGAACTGGGGTGGAGTACTGGTGGAGGGGTGCAGTAACTGGTGTGGTATCTCAGGTATTAAGGGGCTGGGATAGTTGTAACTGTAAGGACTGTGCAATCAGATGGCTGTAGAGAAGGGCCACCTGTGTTTTGGGGACAAGGAAAGGCCCAAAGTGACTAATCACCAGCTTAAGGCAAGTGTGTAGGTGTGAGGGCCTCCCTGACAGTAGATAGAGAATTTTCATCTCTTCCATCTGGAGGGCAGAGAAGGCTTATATCAGGCCTCTGCTTTCCAAGATAACAAGGTCCCTCTCCTGGCCAGGATCTAGTCCCACTTCCCCTTCAGGCCGACAAGGCAATTAAAAGGATCAGGTCACAACAGAAAGCTTTGGGGGAAGTACTGAGCCTAACTGGTACAGTGTTGAGTCTAACGGTTATAGGTTAGAATACCAATGTGATCCACCTCGATTATCCACCCCCTGAAAAGAAGGGGTGGCTGATGTGAGATGATAGATGGAAGGAATGGAAAGAGAAGGTGTGTTCATCAGCTTTTCATTGCTGTAAGCAAAATACTTGGCATATATAACTTAAAAGGAGGAAAAAATTATTTTGGCTCAGTTTCAGAGGCCTCGGTCCATGGTCAGCCAGCAGCAGTGCTTCAGGCTTAAGGCCAGGCAGAACATCACACGCAAGGGCACGGTGGAGGAAAGCTGCTCAGCTCTTGAAGGCTGGAGCAAGATAGTTCCCAAGGGCATGCCCCCAGAGCCCACCTCACAGCCTCCGTCACCTCCCAGTCCATTCGGCTGTCGATGGATGAATCCACTGATGAGATCAGAACACTCACCATCCAATTACTTCCCCAGAGCCCCACCTCTGAGCATTGCTGCACTGGGGACCAAACCTTTGGGGTACATTTCAGATCCAAACTATAACAGAAGGGAAGTTCTAACACCCTTATGTGCCACAGCAAGAAGATGTTCTACTATCTGTGGTTGGTAGAACAAGAAATGGAGGATTGAATAGAGTCATGTGTCACTTAATTAACAACTTGGATACATTCTGAGAAATGTGTCATTCGTCGACTTCATCATTGTGCTAACATCATAGAGTATACTTACTTAAAACTAGACGGTGTAGCCTGCCGCATGCATAGGCTATATGGCTTATATGTATGGTATAGTCTATTGTTCCTAGGCTCATGATAAAGAAAAGAACATGAGATTAAATCAATTGCAAGAGAAAATGATGCAATCAAAAACTTGGTCAACACAAGATGTATGAGGCTGCCAGCAGAATATAGCACACTGTTTTACAGTAAACTTGTCCTTATATAAGTAGGAGTTCATTACAAAATAACAATAAAAAAGCATAGCATAGTAAATACATAAGATAGTAACAGTCATTTATTATCATCATTAAGTATTATATACTGTACATAATTGTATGCTGTGTATTTTTATATGACTGGCTGCATAGTAGGTTTGTTTATACCAGCAGCACCACAGGTATGTGAGAAATGTGTTCACTATGATGTTATGATGGCTATGACATCACTAGGAGACAGGAATCTTTCAGCTCCATTATAATCTTATGGGATCGCTGCTGTATATGCAGTCCATCATTCACTGAAACATGCAATGCATGACTGTATTAGTTAAGTTTGCCAGTACAGGTATAAGTCTAGTGCTATAGATATATTGAGAGAGTCATGGGGTGGTGGGAGGAGAAAGGGAGCTAAATTTCTACCTGTCATGGCAATGAACAATATCTAAAGTTAATGGTTCAAGAATTAATAATATAAGCTATTTAGTTAGAGACATGGAAATAGCTACTAGGAAACCAACTACCCTCCCCTCACCACCACCAAATGGGTGTAAATGTCTGCCTTTGGGGAGGGAAACTGGGCCAGGGAGATTTCTCTAATAGACTCTTAAATACTCTAATTTTAATCAATATATGCATCATTTTGGTGCATTTAAAAATAAAAGGAGAGAGGAGAGAGAGAGAGAGAGAGAGAGAGAGAGAGAGAGAGAGAGAGAGAGAGAGAGAGAAGAGAGAGAGAGAGAGAGAGAGAGAGAGAGAGAGAGAGAGAGAGAGAGAGAGAACACACAATGGGAATCTTCATAATTGCAAGCCATGGATGTTAAGTCCTACAACAAAAATTGAATGACCGTGTAGAGTTTGTTATTTGATAAATCATCTTGTATAAGATCAAATAGCTAAAAAGGGCCAAGGAGAGAATAAAGAAGCACTTGACTTTCCAATTATGACAGAAAGGCAAAGTTACGATTGAAGCATCATTGCATCAGAATTATAATGTCTTGGATACCCACTGCTGCAAGTCTGTTCTGAGGTGTAAAGTTCAGGAAGACTGTTGGGCTGGATTGGCCCTGAGTGAGTGAGTGGTCCAGTATATGGAAGGTTCACAGTCATGGCCTTGGCACCCAGAGAGTACACAGCTTATTTGTAAGGAGCCTGGACACTGTTAAAGTCTAGGGTCTTCTTTCCCCAGTCTGCAGGGGGTACTTGAGAGATGATATGAGAGGTACAGACTGTGGTCAGGCAGCTCCAGGTGATGAGGGTTCTTCTTCTGCCCCTTCCAGGTTGTATGACCCCAGGTCAGTTTCTTGGCTTTCATGAGCCTCAGTTTTCCCACCTGTAAAATAAGGTTAATACCCCCCCCCCCAGTTGCTGCCAAGGTAAATAAAAACAAAGGAGCAATGTACCTGCTACTGTGCCTGCTACAGCTGGGGGAGTGGGAGAGAGAAGAGAGTGGGTCCTCCCATTATGCAGCCTCAGGAGGGCCCCTGAAACTCAAGACACACCCAGCTGTAAGAAGGCAGAATCTGGTTGACCAAAGAGAGAAAGAACCATGTCATGGTGTCTCTGTATCCAGGCTGCATTCTGTCAATTTCCTGGGCTGGGATGCTTCAGTTTCATAAATAGTCAAAAGGCACAGGGTCATGGGGAATCATACAGAATGGCTTCCTTGGGCTAATTTTATTTCCCAGAACAACTCAGCTTGACTCTCCATCTGTTTTCAGCCTGCCCTTCACTTCTACCTAATTTCCCAGTTGGATGCTAGAGGCAGAGAGAGGGTAAGTGATTTTCGCAAAAGCCCAAGGTGCAGGTACTTTTCACGGGGGTGAAGTCTCTGTGGCCATGTTAGAGTCTCCTCATAGTGATCCTTCTCCACCCCCCCCTCTAGGACTGGGCCCCTACAGAGGCAGGCCTCTCTCCCATCTCCTCAGTCATTCCTATAGGCATGCCCCCCTCCACCCTCAAGTACCTGCTCCTGAAGTTTCCCCTCTGGTTCCTCACCAACTCCTAGCCAATTTCTGATCCTCTTCATAGCCAAACTTACTGAATGGGTTGGCCACACTCATCAGGCCCCCTGAGTTTGCTCTTCAGAACTTACTAAACCCCCGAGGGTTATTCTCTCACTTGCTGTGGGTGCCCACACACAGTAACCGAGGCTGGTTTTCTGATCCAGGGGTTCTGTTTTGGTGGCACCAAGCTCGAGTTCAGCGGGGGCTGTTTCCAGGGCTCCCAGTGTCTGGTTGAGGTCATGGCATCTCCCTGTGGGGCGCTGCTTCCTCTCCTTTACTGGATCCTTTGGGATCTCGTGTTTCTGAACTGGGCTAGATATTACTCTCTTGGTCCTTGATGTCTGCACATCATGGAGATACATGTGGTGTGGCTCAAGCTTTCTGCTTTCATTGAGTGACTCTTTTCCCCATGTGTCTACAAGGCGAACAGTCAGCTACCTCACTATCCCCATAGGACTGTGAGTGGAGTCTCTCTAGTTCCTTTCAGGGATAGAAGAGCTCTTCACTTACCTCATTCTTCACTCACACATCAGCACATGGAGTTGAGAAGATATGGTTGTTCCTTTAAGAGTCGACATAAAGTCGGTCATGTTGGTACATACCTATAACCTCAGTACTTGGGAGGCTGAGGTAAGAAAATTACAGGTCCAAGGACAGCCTCAGCAACAATAAAACCTTCAGCAACTTAGAGAGACCATGTTTCAAAAATGAAATATAAAAAGGTCTGGGGATGTAGCTCAGAGGTAGAATGCCACTGGGTTCAATTCCCAGTATAAAAAAAAAATTGACACAACAGGAACAACATTTAAAGCACAGCATTATGAGGCAGTCTGGAAAAAATTCTGAGTCACACTGATACATTTTTCTAGGAAAATATTAGTAAAAAAAATGGAAAGAATAAAATCAAGCATCTCAGTTGCTTATACTGTTTTTAAAAGCTATTTTTATGATTAAAATTATTTAATTTTTTATAATCCTCTCCTCTCCTCTCCTCTCCTCTCCTCTCCTCTCCTCTCCTCTCCTCTCCTCTCCTCTCCTCTCCTCTCCTCTCCTCTCTCATGTCTTATCTCCTGTCTTACGCCTTTTCTCTTCCCTAGGCTTAGTGGTATGACAGTAAGATCAATTTTAATTGATCTGAGTTTTTCTCTGGCAAGCCCTCTGCCTTTCTAAAAGTTCGAGGGTAGATTTGTAATTCATGCAGATCAATTTTTTAAAAATCATTTGCCCTTTCCCCTACCTTTTCTTCTTTCCTGTCTTCTTTGTTTTTAAAACTCAGAATAACCCAAAGCAAACAAACAACAAGCCATATAATCAATGTCTTTATTTATTGTGAGATTAAATCACTATTAATCTCACTAACAACATATATGGAGAGGGAGGAGGGGTGGGATATGGACAAAAACACACAAAGTGCTGTGTGCACACATGAATGTATCACTTTGAACTTCACTGTGATGGGTAATCACAATGCGCCAATGAAAGTATTTTTAAAATGGCCTAATTGTGATGTGCCACCTCCTGTGTCTGTTTTCTTTTACCCCTTAGCCAGGAGGCCTTTTTCTTCTCTGGCATCCATCACAGTATTGGCATGGCTACATTCTAAGGAAATGGAAATACTCTGGGGTTTTCCAACAATGAATTAATAGGTCTGGAGGTGAGACATTCTTCATCCCTACTTCTGAGCTTTAGACTGCCCCAAGCTGGATTCTCCATTTGTAGATCAAATTTCTGGGAGCGTGCTGCTACCTCCCCTTCTCCAGGTGTTTAGAGAAGTCTCCATTTCCCTTTTCCAACTCCCATTTAATTTTATTTCTCTTCAGAAAATAATCCCTGCCTCCTTTCTCATCAGCATGCCATGGCTTTGGCCCCATGCATGAAGTATAAGGAGTCCCAAGAAAAGAAGGAAGTTGCAGAGAATTCCTGCTTCCTTGAAAACTTCTACTAAAAGGTAAGGAGAAGTCAGAGGCTTCCTTGAAGAGGAGGTTGTGTGACCTAAGGTGGGAATTTCCTGCTCAGCAGGTGTGAGCTCCCCAGGTGTGTAGGAGGTAGGGAAGCACCTGCAGAATTTATAGACATGACCTATGACCCAACTAATCCCACCTTCTTGCTTCATCCATGGCAGCACTGATGTTGGGAGGTAATGTGACCTCAAAGAATGAGGCAGCCAATTGGTGGCACACCCCTTGCCTGTCTGCCATGAGATATAAAATCCAATACCACCCAAAAAATTGCATTGTGCACCAAATCTCATGGAAACAGTGTTTTTGTTTCTTCAATTTGCACCTGCACATGCATGTCTTCATCTCCTCCAGAGAATATTTTTAGCAAAGGGTGGGAGGGTGGATTGCAAAATCAAAGAGGGCTATCAGGAATTACAGCTCCCACAAGTTTGGTGATCCCTAATCTATGTGTCCTGTAATAGAAGAGAAGGACATAGGAAACCCGAAATTCAGTGGGTGGGCCCTAGGGTTGAAACCATGTGTCATTAAACTGCCCTTTAAGGAATGCATTCAAAATTTCAGTTTACACTCAGTTAAATTAGGGAGGGTGATTGTTTACATAATCCTTCCCCTTAACTAAGAAGGCCTTGCCTGGCTTCTAGTCCTCTGCAATTCTCTAGTACTAATGGTTTCCTGAAGTGCTGAGCAGTTAACACCTGTGTATTTGCATGGAGGGGTGGTTAAAAAATGGTGAAGTAGTATCTGGGGCTGGAGGGGAATAGAATCTCAGGAATAAAAGCAGGCAACAACAGCAGCTATAAAGTGGAGAGGAAAACAAGAAGATGCATGGAGGACGGTGGATGTGGATGGCAATGGCGGAAATGTGTGTCAAAGCAAATGGTCACAGCCTTAGACAGAGAGAGGGAGTGGCCAGGCTTGCTCCTTTTGTCTTTTTATTTATTTTTATTAATCTTTTATTGGTGCATTATAATTGTACGTCATGGTGAGATTCATAGTGATACCTTCATACATATGCACAACATCACTTGGTTTATTTCCTTCCCACACCTCCTACCCTTCCTCATACATAGCAGTGAGATTCAGAGTGATACATTCATATATGCGCATAACATTGTCTGGTCTGTTTCCTTCCCCATACCTCCCCTTGTAATTACACATCATCGTGAGATTCAAAGTGCTGCATTCCTACGTGTACACGTCATTTAGTGAATTTCCCTTTGTATCCCACCTCCTCCCTAGTCCTCCTGCCATGTACATGGTAGTGAGATTGGCCCTGGGTTCAATCTTCAGTAACACACACACACACACACACACATGAAAAAAAAAATCTGGGAACTAGAAGTGAGGAAGCTGGTGGCTTTGTGTGCGTTTAGGCAGAGCCTGGTCTATTCAGCCAAAGCAGGGGGGGCAGGCCATGGAAGGGGAGGAGGAGAAGCAGGAATAGGGATGGGATTGGTGGGGAAGGGGAAGGGGCATTGTCTGCCTGCCCATCATGCCACCCATGGAGCAGGTATAGGCTGGGCTCTAGGTCCTTGATCCCTTAGAGGCCTTTGAGGGAGAAGCACCTGTCTGCCTAGGGCTGATCACTCCACTGAGCTCTGAACCCCAGCTCCTTGCTTTCTCAGGACTGCCCTCTGTGTGATTAGCTTTCCCCGTTGTTCAGGGCTCTGGTGACTTCTCCTCCCGGCCTCTTCCCTTTGGGACTAAAGCTTCCTCAGATCTGTCCAATCACACCCCCTTTCCCTCTTTCTCCTGCTTCCATCCGTAGCTAAGTTTCCTGAGTTGTACAATTTGGTGTCTTCTCTTCCTCCCCCACTCCTGTCCTTAGAGTCTGATCCATTCTGGCTCTTGCACTTCCCCATCCTGGAATTTGCTGTTGTCCTTGTCACTTATGAAGGACTCACTGGGAACCCCAGGGACACACTCCAGTTCTTGCACTGCTCAGCTTTCCTGTAGCAGCTCAGCCCGTCACAGGACCTCCTTCCCACACCCCTGTCCTGCTCCTTGGTTCCTAAGCTAATATTCTGTCCTGGTGCCCTTGGCCATGGAGGCTGGGTGATTCTGGGCTCTCCCTCCTGGTCCTCTGGCCCTTCAGTGCTGTTGTGCACCATGGGCCTGATGGTCTGCTCCCTCATCCCATCTCTAGGGCAGTGTCTCTATCCTTGGCTGTGCACTAGAAGGAACACCTGGGACTTTACAAATATCCTGAGCTGGCATGCATCATGGAGTCAGAAGTTCTGCGGATAGGGCCCAGTACCAGTATTTTTGAAATTACACATTTGATTTCGATTAGAGTGAGGGTTGAGATCAGCTGTTTTCTAGACTTCCTCAACATTCTTCCAAACTGTTATATCCAAGCCTGATCTCTCTTCTGAGCTCTGCAAACGTGTATCTAGCTTCTGCTTATGACTACTACTTGGAAAGGCTCCTTGGCCTAACAGATCCAAATCAAGCCTACCCTTTCCCTCTACCTGCTCTTCCTCTGTGCTCCCTTGATTGGGACTAATCTCCCCCCTCCCCCCCACTGTCACCCAAACCTGGCCTTTTCCTGGACTCCTCTTTTCTCCTGCCCCATTATCCAACCGGAGACGAAGTTCTGTGACTTGTTTTCATCCTACCTTCTTGTTACTTCTAAGTACTTCTAAACCTGGATCTTTCTTTCTACCTTCCCTGACTCCACCTACTTCAGTGCCATCCTGTCTCATCTGAACTACTGTAATGATCTGCAAGCTGGTGCCTTCTCTCAGCCTGGCTCCCCATCCTCCACAGGGCTGCCACCGGGATGGTTCTAAAGCTGGCTGTTGTCCATTGTGCTGTCCTCCATCACAAGTCTCTGCTGCTCCCCTGGCCCTCTGCAGCCCCTGCACCTCCTGTACTGGCCCTGCCTGATGGTCCAGCCCCATGGTTGCCTGCTTCCTGCTTGGATCTGCCTTCCTTCAGTCCCTCCAAGTTCCCTGTTCTCTTGCATTTCCTTCCTGGCCTGGGCTACTCCTCTTCTACTTTCTACCCAGGCTCTAGGTCCCAAGAGGATGACCCCTTTCAGAAGTATTTTTTTCTTCTCCCACCATCCTGTGCCCACTGCGTGCTGCAGTTCTGTCCCAGCTCGATCACCTCACCAGGACAGGGGTGACATCATTTATCTCTGGCCCAGAGTGGGTGCTCAGGAAATGCTTGTCAAATGACTGACTGAATGCATGGTAATCAGTGTGACTATGGTGAAGGGTGAGGTATGGCCAGCTGGGTAGGAGAAGGAAGATGCTGAACTAATGTGGGGTTATCTAAGGTTACCCCACCTTCAAACATATCAGAGCAGTTTATCTGCATCCTATAGATAGCAGTGGGGTTTTGAAAGAACAGATATTCCTTTAGTTTCCTTATCTATAATAAAGAGATAATAATATCTACTTAGCAGTAGCTCTACAAGGATGAGAGAAGATAATGGATATGAATGTGCCTTGAAAATTACAAATGATTGTTCCAATGTGAGGGGTGAGTACCATGTTCCCGCTGGGCAGAGGCTTCTGTGCTAGTGATTCAGAGAAGGCCCAGTGTGGAACAGGGCACACAGCTGGGCATAGTGGTCCCATCACTGTGGGCTCTGTGGTGGCCCGCTGTGCCTGGCAGAGTCCCCAGGGAGGCACACAACTACACTTGCAGCCTGGGACTTTGCACAGTGAGCATCTGTGTGATCAGGGAGGAGAGCACGGGGGATTTAAGTCCAGCTCCTGAACTGACCCAAGGGCCCCTTGGGAATCGGGCCCTGGCTTGGCGCCCTCTGTGTGCACACAGCGAGGAGCCCTGCTCTTCTTGTGGCCTATGGTTAGCAGCCTGCAGGGCCTTAAAAATAGCTCCAGGAGGATATTTTTAGTGCACCATCCTGAGGCGTGGCTGGATCCCATGGCCTCCTGTGACACATGAAAATAGTTTTGGCTCTATTTGCAACTAATTCAAACAGCTGTTTTGGGGCTTCAGGGATATAAAAATAAAAACAAGGTGGGGGATGCTGGGCTCCAGCCATGGGGCATCCCCACCCCAATTATCCAGCATCTGGATAATTGCCCATGAGTAGGTTTTGCTGGAGCTTTGGTTCTCTGGTACTTACATAAATCTTGGTTTCACCTGAAGGGACCAGAGGGTTTCAGGCTGGTGGCCAGGACAAAGGGCAGAAGAACAACTCTATTGTACAGACTGGAAACTGAGTCAGCAAGAAGGTGTTTACTCTCCCAAAGTCACACAGTCAATTTGTGGTAGAACTGCTTTTAGATCCATGTCTAACTCCAAAGCTCCTGTCATCTGGCCAGTGTTTCAACTGTAAGATCATTCTAAAGTCCACAAAGCACATCTAGAAACATCATCTTAGTAGATCCTCATACAAGGCAGTATTATTATTCTAATTTTACAGGTGAAGACACCAAAGTTCAATGAAAAGCAAAATGATTCACCCACCATCTCACAACTAGAATGTTCTCAGGCCACAGCAGCTCCCTGGGACTCTGAATTCCTTGAGCCCCTGGTAAGGATCCGTCTCCATGGGTAGCTCAGATGGACAGCCAGTGGCTACAGACACAAACACTGCAGTACCTGGTCGCCTGGGAGGAACACATGTGTCCATTGGTCCTTCCTCATGAATTCCCCCATAGAGGACAAGGGAGCAAAGGCAGAGACCTGGAGCTCAGAAGAGGTAAACAGAACAGACTTGGTGGCAGTCCCCACTGCTGCCAGGAGAGCCTCAAGAGCAGTGCTCAGAGCGGCAGTGAGCACTGTGACCTGAGCCCTCAGTGGAGGCAGCTCACCATGTGGCCTGTCCAGGCTCAGTTTCCTTAGCTATCAGAATGGGCGAGATGATCCAATCAGCCTTGGACACTGTGGGAGGACCAAGTTAAAAATGACGACAACAAAAATACCACTCTGGTGGGGATCCAGCAATGCAAATGGGCTCAGAGAACACGGTCTGCAGCACCTCATCACACACATGTACAATAGAAATGTATGGAAGTGAAGTCGAGTGTAATCCGACCATGCGGGGCCAGTTAGTATTTGGTGATCATTACTTAATCCAGGCATCTGTACGTGTACTTATAAGAGTCTATGTAGTCTTATGGAAATGGGGAAACACAGTACAGTATATGCTGTTTTGTGACTTGTTTTAGTCAATTGCATATAAAAAAGACAAATCTGTATTTTTTTTTTACCTACTGCTCCCAATTCCATTGTTCAAATGTACCTTTTCATCAGTATTCTGATTGCAGTTTGCATCTTGCTTCATATCTCAACTATCTTTTACGATCCTCAAACCTTGGACCTCAACCAAAACATACAAAAAGACACACTTCAAATTTGTAACAGACTAACCTTCATTTTGTCCCTACTATATATTTTTTTGTTTGTCTAATGACAGAAAAAGGGGAGACAATAGAGATATAAAGGAGAGGCCTGCCTGCAATTCCCCAAGCAATTTCTTCAGCTCCTTTATCTGGTTAAATGTAAGAAAATCTGTACTGTCTTTGTAACTCTTACAATAATACCTAAACTGGCTCACTGACACTCCAGTTGTATTTCAGGACCTTCTCTCATCTGGATGTCACTCATCTGAGCCTTCCTAGCTCCCGGGGGAGAGATGAGAGCTTCATTTCTCTGTAAACTGATGTCACTGCACAGCGTGCAGCTGAAGTCCCAGTTCCAAGACCTGTTGCTTGAAGTGCTACCCAGGCACAGACTCTTACCCCCTGAGCCTCACTTCCCTGGCAAGGGCATTTTTCGAGAGCCAAATGAAATAATACATGTGAAAGCACAATAAATAAATAAGTAAATAAATAAATAAATAAATAAATAAATAAATAAATGCAAAGGGCTATAAAACATGAAGCTGAAGCTGTCCATTTGTTAAATATTTTGATTATCCCATATTCTTAACCTTCTCAAATGTCTGTCTTTTAAAGTAAAAAAAAAAAATGTCCCTGAATGCTAATAAATATTGATTAAACATCTAGTACATACCCATCCTTGAACAGGGTGCTAGGAGTACAGCTCCAGCAACACAGACCTGGGCTCATAGTTCCTGGAGCTGACTTTCTCATAATCTAGCCACTACAGTATCAATCATAGTCCGTAGGGTAGTAACCACAGAGCAAGGAAAGTGCATGATGCCTTGTGTAAATTTAGGGCCACCTTTAAGTAAATGTCTGTTTTGATAGTCGCCGTGGCAGCTTTGTTGTACATTTGAAAAACTAGCAATAGTTGCAAGACTTAGTATTCATTTAGTCTCAAGACAACACTTGTCTCATCAATGCATTTGTTGACCCTTTGAAATAATTTTGATCCCTTTTCCCCACTGTCCTGTATTCTAGCCCAGGATTTTGTGGCCTTGGGCCTTGAGCTCTAGAGGTAGTTATAATACACTTCTAGACAAAAATCATCATTCGTGGAATTGGACATCTCTTCTGATTCTTCTCAGGCTCTGATTCCAAGCCATACATTCACCCCAAATCTTTAGAACGCAGCACACCAGCCAACTTATTAGCTCTATAGGGAAAAGATGGTGGAGTTGTCACAGAGAAGCCTTGGGATGCCAGTTAGGAGGAAACAAAGACAAGGGCTGCTCCAGCAGAGGGAGAAGTCAGTAGGAGGTGTTGACAATTAGGCTTTGAGGACCAAATCCTGTTACAACCAGAACAATTCTCATTTCTAATTATTTCCTTGATGCTATTTATGGACTTTAAGAGGGTCTGTCTGGACATGAAGGGCCTCTGACATCCCTTATAGTCCACTCAGAAGAATAACAGCAATTCTTAAAAAACTAAACAAAAGGAAAACATGTATTGTGTGATTCAATACCATACACCACAAGTTGAACCTCTGAGAGTTGGACTCAATGCTTTTAATGTAGGAAAACTGAAGTGTTATATATAGAGAAGTGACTTGCCCAAGTTTAGAACGAAGTCTGACCTCTTGACTTCCTACCTACTTACCTTCTTCTTACATTGTCACCTGCACTTTCAAGATTGCCTCTGACACCAAGATCTAGAATTTAACTCATGGCAGCCATACTATTCATGAATGAATCAATGCAACACAACTTTTTGGAGCTCTTTCCTGCTATATGCTGGGAGTTATGCTAGCTGCTAAAGATATAACAGTGAATAGGAGAAAATTCTGGTCATAAGGGTCTTACATTCCAATAAGAAAATAGACAACTAGGCAGGTGACTAGTGTGTGTAACGGTGGTGGCCCGGCAGAGGTGGACCAGGAGGCTGCCTCTTCAGGACCTCCCAATCCAGCTGCTGAAAAGGGAGGTGGTTGTGGTGGAAGGTTGTGAATGCTCTAGGGAAGTGTCCCGCCCTGGTAGTGTCTACACAGTGGTTAAGACTGAGTAGTAATTAAGGAAGGGAGGGTAGGGAGATCCCAGAGGAAGCACATCATGTTCCATGACCTGGAAGGAACAAGCACAGGATATGAGCGGTCAGAGCATTGGTGCAAGAGAACGAACACTGAGGGAAAAGACTGTGGCTAAAGGGCAGAGGAGGGCAAAATGGGAGGGCTCCGGGAACCAGAGTACGGAGTTTGGGATTTTATCCTGAGGTCTAAGGAAGCCCTGGAGAGGCAAAAGCAAGCTAGTCTGATTGGTGGTTTAAAATTTGACTCAGGATACTGAGTGGAATGTGAATTGGAGGGAGACCAGAGAGGAATCAACTATGCAAGGTCCAGGCAGTGGGAGGGGAGGTGAAGTTGATAGAGTAGGAGTGAGAAGTGGATATAATCAAGAGACACGGAGGAGGAAGAGGAAGAGTCAAAAGACATTTGTGAAGCCGGGAGTGGTGGTTCAAGCCTATAATCCTAGTACTTGGGAGGCTGAGACAGGAGGATCACAGGTTTGAGGCCAGCCTCAGCAATTTGGCAAAACCCTGTTTCAAAATATAAAATGGAAAGGGTTGGGGGAAGGGTAGCTTGGAGGTTCAATGTCTCTGGGTTCAATCCCCTGTAAAACGCACACACACACACACACACACACACACACACACACACAATGGAAAAGGTCCTTTGTGAGTTGTTGGAAGCTCATATTCATTAGAAGCACCCCATAATTTCTTGTCCATGGAATTTTAAGCTTTTCAATTAGTAAGACAGGCTTATTGATTCACCTAGAAAACTAACACAAAAAAATGGTCCATGTCATTACTGTGGCTCTAGCCACACTTGAGGACCTGGTCCCGACCTTTCAGGGTCCTTGGGGGCTTTGAATGCCTGGACATCTATATAGCCAGTTCTTCTTCTAGAACACTAACCAGGAATTCTTTTATAGAAATAACTAATAATGAGATTGTAATGGATTGGGGGAAACTGTATGTATGTATATGTACATATGTAATCTATCTATATATCTCTCCATCTGTATAGAGTTTGTATATATTTCCCTCAGGAATACACATACACATACCACCACCGCCACCACCACCACCACACAGGATAACCCCTAGAGAATGGGCTGCCTCCTACCCTCCCAGACCCCTGTGACTCCTTTAGTGGCCTGTAGGACAAACCTGAGGCTAAGTCTTCCCAACTCTGTATCAGATGAGAGTGCAGAGCAGAGATGGAGTCCACAAGAAGGAACTCAGAGCCCAGCAGGCAGTTTCAGTTGAGCCATGAGCCAGGAGAACCAAAAAATATATTGAGCTATCTACCTATAAATCAGGGTAGAAGTGTTTTGGAGATAAGCGAACAAATTGCAAACAAATGATAGTAACACATCAGGACCAAATTAAGAATTCTCCTCTAAGGGCACCCACCTGATGGGCTGTTTAAGAAAGAAAGGAGCTGTTTGCAGTACTCTGAGGGCAAAAGTGGTCCTCTGAGATCTGTGTTCCCTGCATATTGCCTTCATGATACCCATGTGGCATTAAGTGTGGATGGATGAATAATGGATAAATCAATTGATAGTGTAGGTGCTCCATTTCCTGACTTGGACCTCGTGGAAGCTATGGCAGGATCTGTGGAGGGGTGGGCACAGGTGTGTGCTCTTCTGACAGAGCCAGGTATGCTGGGTGGAGTCCTTGGTGCTGAAGGAATTCATCCTCAAGCTGCTAGGCTCTCATCTCAGCTTCTGGAGGGCTGGCAATCCAAGAAGAGCCAAAGGCACCTCAAAGTGCCCTGCATCCCTGGATCCTGTAAGGAAATCCCCTTTGGGCATCCATCAGGCTTCTAGCAGGAAATGGAGGAGAGTGGACTTCTCCTCCCCCTGGAAGAGGACACATCACTTCTGATGGTGGCTGTGAGTGAGCAAGAAGGAGCAGGTGCATGCAGGATTGAGACTGTGCTTAATGAATGCATCTTTATAAGTAACAATTCTTTGTTTGAAGCTTGATGTAAATTTTCTTCCTTGAGATCTTTTGTTGGAAGGTAGCCATCATTTGATGGAATTTGGCAGCACCCTTTCCCAACAATGAAAGCAATATAATTAATAACTGCAGGTTATTAATTAACATATATTCATCCCTATTAGAAGTGTGAAAAATATCAAACATTGGTTTAAATGGGAGGACTTAAGGACTAGAATCTTACAGTTTCTGCAGAGGACTTGCTATTTCTTTCTCACAGTTTGTGCAGAGGACTTGGTAATTCTTTCTGGCTCTGTAGCACGTTCTGAATAGAAGAAGATGTAAGATGATGTCCTTCAGATGAATAAGATGTCACAATGATGGGAAAATAGTGCAGATGCGTAGAAGATGTTCAGCAAATCATTGCAAATGGAAGGATTGAGATGGGCATCCACACAGTATTTAAAAGACATCACCTTGGTTGGGAAGACATAGGTGGAAAGAATTTGAGGATGCCTCATTCATTCATTCATTCATTCATTCATTCACTCATTTGTCCTTTTTTAAAACTTCATCTTATGGACTTTGTGTCTAATTCCTGCCATGTGCCAGACACTAGTCTGGGTGCTGGCTATATAGTAGTGAATAGAACAGGTTATAGTCTAGTGGAAAGGAGAGATTGCAGACAAATAAAACAGCAAAGAAGAGAAAGAACAGATATCGTGAGAATAATGCAAGTACCCCATTTTGGATTAGTCGGCTTCTTGGGAAAAGTGACATTTAAGTTGAGACCTAAAAGATGAAGAGCTTGGGGCAAGGCATGCTGGGCAAAGGAAACAGTGACTGCAGTGGCCTCAGGCAGGGAAGAACTTGGCCTTGGGAGGAATGGAGAGAAGACAAGGGGGAGGAGCAAGAAATGAGATGGGAGGATCAGGAGGGATCAGATCCTAAGGGGCTTACAGACCAGGAACACAGGAAAAAGCTTGGATTGTATTTTGAGGGCAATAAAAACGTTGCCAATAGCTTTCAATCAGGGTAGTGACATGATGGGGTTCAGGTTCTTAAATAGCATGGATTGGATTGGGGGAGAGAGTAAGGAATGAGAACAGAGAAACCATTGCATTGGTTCAGAGTGGAGAAAAGGAGGAGGTAGAACTGGATTTAAGTAGACTAGAGAGGTGTTGTGAAGATGGAACAGACAGGAATTGTTGTTGGGACCTGGAAGTATAGAAAGGGAAATATCAAAAGTGACTCTTGACTTTCAAGTTTGTGCAACCATTTATTTGTATCAATCAGGAATAAAAATGACCTGACATAAAACTGAGAGATAATGAAGAAGAGGATGAGTTCATCAAATATTGAGCTCTGCTCATTCTGTATCAAACACTGCAACAGCTAAGAAAGACCTGAGTCTGTCCCAGTCTTTCAGTTCCCTGAGATGCTCACCCTGCCTCTCTATAGACTGGACTGAGGAAGTAAATAAAATTGAGCAGTTGTTCACACTTCAGGAAAATCTATCGCATACTGAATGGATAATAATTGAATGAAAAATGAGATGGGTTGCTATTTTAAGTGAGGATTTCCTACCTATCAGAAATCTTGGGGGAAAAGATCATCACACAAGAAAATTTGGGAGCCCAAGTAATAGAAGAAGATACAGGTAGCCAGGTAAAGAACATGCTTCCACAATGAGCTGCAGGAGAGGAAAATGGAAAAGATGATCTGAGGGACAAAAGCATTCACTTCGAGGGAGGGAAAGCAGCGGCCTGCCGCCATCCACAAAACCAGGGCCAAGAAGGGCTCCTTGTGCCATCCAGAGTTCAGGTGGCATAGAGGAAAAGGAAGCTCTGTCCAGATGACAGGCCATTTGTCCCAAGGAAAAGGCAGGAAGGAAAGAACATTAGTTACACAGGAAAAAGTCACAGCTGGTTCTGCTGCCTTGCTCTGCCCAAAGGTGGGCAGGAGGGAGGCCCCCTTAGTCACCGGGGTTCCAAAAGGAGCAGAAGAACTGCCATGCTTCTGTACCTACCACCCAACCTTATCCTTCTCTCCTCTCCTGCCCTGTAGTGCCACCACCCTGCCAGGCTGCTCTCCTCATGGGCTGTACTTCTCTCCCAGGCTTTGGTTGAAGGGCCTCCCTCTCTGACACCATGTAGCCGTCCTCCATACTGTTGACTAGCTTGGACTCTGCTACATGCAGGGAATGTACACAGGTGTGTAGGCAGCAGCTCTCAGCCCTTCAGAGCTACTATGTGACAAGGGATCCCCAGCAAAGAATTGACATGAGTCAATCAAGAGTGGCTTACTGCAGAGGATGAAAGCTGGGGTGAGTGATGGAAGCATCTACTGGAAAAAAAGGCAGCTTAGCCTGTAAGGCCAGAGCTGTGGCCACCTTAGGAGCAGAGGGAGGTTTCAGGCAACAGTCAGCCAGAAGTCAGGAGCCTTGGTCCTGCAAATCACAAGGAAATATATTCCACCAATCTGAGTGAGCTTGGACTTGGTTTCTTCCCCCGTCAAGTCTCCAAAATAGCACATAGCCTTGGCTGAGGTCTTGTGCAACCTCTGGCATGGACCCAGTTCATCTGAGCCCAGAATCCTGACCCATGGCAACTGCAAGACAATGAATGTGTGTTGTTTTAGGTAACTAAGTTTTTGGTCATTTGTTATGCAGCAATAGATAATGCATACAGTTTCATAGATGTTGGGAGGATTAAATGAGAAACTTCCCATAAAGCCCCTAGCATGAAGTGTGACACATCAGGACCTTTGTAGTATTAGCTGTGGTCAGTATCACCATCACCCCTACTGTGGTACCAGAGATAGGAGGGGGACATCTGTGGACTGAGTCTTCTGGGAAAGCCTTACAAGAAAGCAGGACTTGAGGTGAGTTGTAAAGAAGGTCAATACTTAGATAACCAGCAAGAGGGTGGGATGGGAGGCTGGGTGGGGATGAAACACCATGGAACAGTAGGGAGGTAGGACCCCTGTGGCATTCATTGCTTCCTTCCCTTTTTGATTCATGCATTTAAGGCTATTCCCAGGAGCTATTGGAATAAAGGTAAGTAGGAAGAAGGTTTGTGTTGAGGAAGCTCGTCAACTTGCAGGGAAAAAATGCAAACTGTGAAATGCATTCTGCCACACTGGGAAGAGGAGAACATCCTAGAGGCCTGCTGCATGCAAGGCAAGTGACTGACATTCTCCTGAACAGCACATTTGGGACAAATGGAGGATCTATATAAGGGACAGGGTGAGGCAGTTGAAAAGGTAGGGACAGATCAGTTGAGCCACACTGGCCTCTAGCACATCTTTGTGTGACTTAAACAATGGTGCCTCCTCTGAATAGACTAATTGGAAAAAGTCATGCCTTTGGGTAGATGCTGGCATTAGAGTTGTCAAGTAGAAGTTGCCTTTGTGTAAAATAGGGAAAGGTACCTTTCCTATGGAGGGGAAGATCTAGGCTCATGCCATAGGTACCTTTCCTATGGAGGGGACGATCTAGAGTGGGGTTTGGAACCTGGAATGTGGGTAGGCTTTCAGTCCCACTTGCTCTCATGAAAGGCACATGCTGTGTGGCTGTGTCAGGGCCCTCCTAGGTCTGAAGAGGAGGACTCTGGCTCCAGGGACATTCCCCCTGCAGTCCTACATTCAAAGCTGATAGTGACTGTCCATCCATCTCTAGCTCAAAGCAGCTCTCCAGAATTCTCTCAATGTTATATGTCTTGCTACAGCCAGAACCTAGCTGTGGATGAAGAGGAGCTCTCTAGGCTCCTTTCTGCTCTGACAGGCTGGCCTCCTGAGACTGTGTGTTCTGGGAGGAGGACTCATGTCTTGGCATGCCCCACAGGGTCCAGCCCATTGGCAGCTCAAAGAGCAGTTGTTGGCTCAGTTGGCAAAATCCAAGATGATTTAGCCCTGTGCACCACTTGTGGTGGAAAGGGCTAAAGTCTACACAGCATGGTGAAAGGACTGGTTAATGGAGTTTTTTAAAAGTCCAAAATGTGGGAATCAACAGCATTCATTTCCAGCTGGCACCATAGGAGTCCATAGCCCTCGGGGAGGGGAGTGTTCCAGCCTCACAGAGCACAGGAGCAAGAAAGGCTTAATTGGAATGAATGTCATGGCCACTATTGACAACATTTGCTATTTTTAAAGGGTGCACCAGTTTCTTTAATATCTACAAGAGCTCAATGGCAGCCATCCCTTGGCTTCCACCTCCAACTCTTAACCCCCATGCAAGCTCTTCAGGCAAGCTGTAAATGTGAGAGGATGATAAATGTATTTCTCAGGCTTGTCTCCCAGGATCCTTTTCTGTAACAACAGGGATCCAAGCTTCAAGCTCCCAGAAGGAAATTCTTCTGGGGTGAAGCGTTGTTGGAAATTCTTCTGGGGTAAAGCTTTGCCAGAGTCTGGATTCACATTAATCCTCCATATGTTGATAATTAGCCTTTACTATCCATATTAACCTTGATAATCCTGAGACACCTTTGCAATGCATTTATCATGCAGATTTCCTGATAGGCTGCTGTGCTGGGCAGCAGCTAAAAACAAGTTGGAAAAGACCTGGTCCCTGTCCTTCCCTTCCTAGCCCAGGGGAGACATGAAACATGGGTCTCAATTGTTGTAAAGCAAAGTAGGGAGAGGAGAGAGAGATACTACATAGAACTCAGAGGCATTTCATGGGTCCATGAAGAAAGCATTATAGAAAGAGGACATTGGTGATTCTTGAAAACTGGGTAGCATTTCTGCAGGCTTGGAAGAGACAGAGGACATTCTAAGCTAAGGGAACCATGTAAGCAAACCCAGTGCATCAAGGAAGCTTGAGGTGTGTGCAGAGAACTTGGAGGTGATGGAAGCAGATACCTAAGGAGGGGGTCTGATGGATACCACACAGCTGGAAGGATGTTTGCAGCCAGCACAGAGGGCTATGAATCCAGCTGGAGGAGATTAGTAGATAATGGGGATTGTTTTAGAAGAGGGGGGTGCTGTACTCAGAGCTAGGTTTTGGAAGACTGATCAGGTAACTATATGAAACTAGAGAAAATAATCAGGGGAAATTTTGAGGACCTAGTCTCATGGGACAGCAGGGTGATTGGAGGTATAATGGGACAGTTAAACTTTTCATGAGCATCTTTTGGAGATCATGAATCCAGTCTAGCAGAAAACAAAGCCATGACTATGTAGCAAACACAAAGTCTTCAGTCTGCTTTGTGGTAAGACATCTGCTGTCACTTACCAACAATATTGGGTATCAATAGCATCAGCACTGGATCTAGACTGAGGGATATGGGGTTGATTCAAACAGTGGAGACACAGGAAAGGGGAGTCAGGGAGAAATGTGAAAGCAGAAGATAGAAGCCTGAGGTTGTATTTCAGGCTGGTGGCTGTGTGGTCATGGGCACATTTCTTTTCCTCCCAGAACCTCAATGCATACAGCTGTGAACCAGGACTGTTCAAGGCCCCTTCCAGGGCTCAGACGCAGTGAATCTGTGAATGGAAAAGATTATACAGAGGCCATAGGATTCATGCTTAAAAAAACAACATAAATTGGCTATAGCAGTCTTGTTAAAACTGTGACTATAAAATAAAGAGGTCAATTGTGGTCAGCAATACATGAAAGGATGTGGGCAGAACGTGGTGAAAAGCCAGAGGACTGAGTGGTTTCCTAGGTGGGGTGTGGAGCAATGAGAAGGGTGCAGACTGGAAAGATGGGGACCTGTTCTTCCAGGACCAGAGATCTGCAGAGTGGGAGCTCTCCAGGTATAGGTGGTTGGTGGAGGGCTGGGGAGGCAGGAGGAGGTGCAGAAGCCCCATGTCTGAGTCCTGGAGGTCAACTGAAGGCCTGGGTTCTTTCTGAAGCTGGAGCATTGATGTTTGGAAGTGAACTTCTAGGTGCTTTTAGCTCACATCCTAGGCTAGAGTGATTTAAAGGCGGGGAGCAAGAGAGGCTGCAGAAGGAGGACAGGCTCAGAAGGGTTTTTCTGAAAAAAGCAAGAGATGCTCATGGGGAGAGGTCTCTCCTCAGATCACAGATAAGACAAGGAGCCTCAGGAACCAGAGTGTAAGGTCTGACATCACAGGGAAAGACCTCCTGTGCCTCCCCCCGACCCCTTTCCAGGGAAGCCTCTAGACAGGAGTCAGCCATGGAGAGCAAAAGGTTCAAGTTTAATTGGTGACATTTTTTTGCAACAAACTTAACTTGAAGATTCAGCTCAATTGCAATCAACAAAATGAACCAAGCAGAAAATCACTTGCTTCCCTTGGAGCAGGGACATGGGGTCTCTGCTCTCTGTCCCTAGCTCCAGCTAAGGGCTTATTCCCCAGGAGGGCACCTTCCCAGTTCTTATATTTCCCAGGGTGCTTTGGGAAGGGCAACAGCTTCCCGGGCTGTCACCAAGGGAACCCTGGATGGAGTCAGGAGGCCTGAGTTGTAGCCCTGTGCCTGCTGCTGCCTTCTAGGGGTATGGAGGTGGTGGTGGTGGAGGGGGGAAGCCTTGCATAAGACATGAGCCTGGAGCTGCAGTTTTCCTATCTTCAAAAGAAATGGAACAGGGAATGAGCTCTGCTGCACCTACTTTACAGGGTGATTATGGAGCTCAAATAAGATAATGGATGTGAAAGCTGTTCTTGCGCTCACAGAACATTGAGCAGATGCATGTCTATTAGAGTGGTGGTAATGGTGGCAATGGTGGTTGTGTTACTTTTTATGTGCAGTGCCTATAAATATCACACTAAGAGACAAATTCCTGATTTTGATGGCTTAACTTTATCTATCTCATTCATTCCTGGGTTCTCAACCTGGCCCTGAAGGGCCTATCTTTTAGCTTGTTGAGAAGGAGTTCAGATGTAGCATCTCAGAGCATTCTCTCCTCCTGCCCCCTTCCACAAGTCCTCCCTGGGATATCAGGGAACCGGGACATTAGTACTAACTCTAAGGACAAGATCTCTCTGGTTTTGTGTGGAAGACGGGGAGGTTGATGATCTTCATATTTTTGCTAGCTAATTAGGATCTAAACTTAGCAAATTCTTCTTTTATTCAAGCCAGAAAGAACTCAAAGAGACAGTGAGATGGGTGACACCTGTGCCTTGGAGATTATGATTTAATGTGTGTGTGTGTGTGGGGGTAGTGCATGTACTTGTGCACACATGTGTATAGAAATGGTGAATAATGGTAATTCTGGTTCTAAGAATCTGCCCCCCTTCTTCCTCTCCCCATACCATATCCAACAGTTAAATGTTTGCTGTAGGATAGGATAAATGGACATTATTTTATAGAAAAAGGAAACTGGAGCAATGACAAAGATGAATTGTCATTGGTTCTTGAGATATATTCTGGAAAAACAGAGGTTGTAATCCCACATTATCACCTCAAACTTTTTCTGAGCCTGCAGATAGGCCAGTGATTTTAATCTGAAGTTAGCTTGCAATCTGATCCTAGGGCAGAGGGCCGCTCTGCTGCTTACCATCAAGGAAGGAAGCAGGAAAAAAGGGGAGAAGTCGCTTCCTTAGCCCATCTTCAGATCATAGAGTTGAAAGGATATTGGGTTCCGTGGTGCCTCCAATGTGTTTACCACCAGGAACACTTTTAAAAGACATCCTTCATCCTGGCCTCACATTTAGAATGATTCTGTATACTAAAAGCAAAACCCAAACCAAACTTAATGAAAAAATGAATTTTTTCCCCATTATTTATTAGAGAAAGGCCTGGATGCTGACAGGGTTTTCTAATTAGTACAAGAGCCCTGATACATGGAGTCTATATACCAAGCTAGTGGAAAGCCATGGGATTTGGCTCTTCAGTTAAGTCAGCCTTTCTATGAGAACATAAATTTTCACCTGGCCTTTTGAGATTACAGACACCATCACTCTCTGTGAGGACTTTAGGTAGACTAGGAGCCCAAAAGTTAGCCCTTTCAAACTTGACCAACTCCCATTTAACAGATGAGCAAAATGGAGCCCACAGGGAAAGGTGACTTTTCAAGGCTACACAGCTAGCAGATCTGAGACTAGACCCAGGTCTCCCAGTTCATGCCCTGACTCCTGTCTTTAGCACCTGGGCACCCAACCAGTTCTTAAGCTGGAGGGCAAAAGATCTTTCAAAAGAGCCTCTGAATTCTGGACTTGTGGGTGCTTTTAGAGATCAGACTTGAGCAGGAATGGGCAGTGACAGACAGCTCATCCCTCCTTCCACAGAATCCAAGTGCTGTCAAGCATCATAAAACTGACTGAGACACTGTCTTCCAGGTGACTCATCTGGGCAGTAGAATGACCCCAGCCGAGGTCATGGTGACGTCCCAAAGTCTGCTGCTCACTCTTTCTCTCCTCATCTCATGTTTAGCTAGAAACTGCAAAGCCCAGTCCTTCTGTGCAATCCGCAGGCAGGTGTCACTGAGGGCTGCTGGATCTCGGAGGCTAACAAAGTGGAAGAGGCCGTGCTGCTTAGGGTTTGTCACTGCAGAGACACAGGCAGTTTTGTCAAGCAAGAGTGGCAATGCACTTGCAGTACAATTTGGATCCTGTTTTACTGGTAAAATTATGGCCCTACCATACTATGTCTTTTTTTTTTTTCTTCCTGGTGTGTATACCGAGGGGGAGGGGAGGGAGAAACAGGTGATAGAAATGTAGCTTCTTTGCCATTGGAAGTGAAACTGCCTTTGGCTAAGCATAGGGACTGTGTTATCAGACACGAGCACCTCCGACCAAGTGTGCTCCCTTTTATAGCAGTGAGCAGACTGTCCCTCTTTCGGTCCTAGCTGGTGTCATACATGCTGATGTTCCCTCTTACCACACAGGTCTGAGAAAAACAGAAGCTTTGAAAATCATGGAAGTTTAAATGTGAAGTTCCCAAATAAAGCTTTCAGATAAGTCCTCCTTTGTTAATTGCACAATATGGGGTCAGCAGCTGCATTAAACACTTTGTGACGCTACTAATCCAGTCTTTGCACTAGGGACCAGGAATGAATGAGTGAGCGGTGACTGAATGAATGAATGAACGAGTGCCACCCTCCACCGAGGGTGCACATCCACACCCCCTTTTCCATTCTTCTGGTGACACTTGCAATTATTTGTTGGATGTATGTTTTCATAAAAACATATGCCCTTGTATTCAAGGAGGGTTTCTGTGTGACTTATCACTCTGAGCCCAGCCCCAGGCACATCCATATTTGATAAATGTGGGATGGTTGTTTGAATGGAAGAATGGACGGGTGAATAAATGAAATGAACACATGAATACGCGAGAGGTAGTGGATCTCACCAAATATTTTTCCATGTCCTTATTTATTCATTTTTATGTGCATTTGTATTCTCTTCTCTTTATTTATTTATAGTTTACCTTATTCCAGAAGAGTTTGGAGCATATTCATCACCGGTGAAAGTTTTAAATTTTATCCCCAAAGCAACCATTTCAGAATGTGTTCAAAAATTCTTAGTTCATCATTACTTAGAATTTGGTGACATTTCCTGGGTACCTGCCCCAGGCAAGGTGGGTCATGGCGGGATCAGGAAGCGTGAGTCTTACCTCCAGCTGCCTCGAGTGTGATGATGTAAAAGGTTCATGCCCGGGTGACAGTCGTTCTGGGGAGAGGAGAGGGGTTCAGCTAAGGACACCTAGTGCAGTAAAAGCAAAGAGGAAGGAAGGGCATTTGCCTGGGCAGAGCTGACTATGTCGTATCCTCTGTTTATTCCCCTAGTTCTGGTCATTCAGCAGATACTTGATACATTTTCATGAGGTTTCATTAACGAAGAGGAAATTAGGTAACACTTAGGACAAAGATGCATTTTTTGGGGATCCATATAAAGTACTCCAACTGCCCATCTTGCTGGAAGCCAGTGGGGTGTTGGCCTGAACATATGTTGGTCATTCTCTTGACTCCTTTTTATTGTAAGCCATAGTAAGCACCAGCGATGTGTCAAGCCATGGGCTAGGGTGATGTTGAAGAGATCCCAGTGTAGTGTAGACAAGCAAACAGAGGCTCACAATACAGTGTAACATGTATTGGCCTTTGCCCAAGCGCTGTGGGAGCAGAGAGGAGGGCTGCTTACCCTGCACCAGGGGTTGTAAGGAAGCTTAAGTGGAATTTATTCTGGAGAAGAAAGTGATGGAGAAGAGGTAACTCTCTGAACAATGATGCAGTGACATGTGAAAGCACAGCATGTTCAGAAAACTGTGAGTCACTGTTTCTGGCTTTGGCACAGGATACGTGGAGGGTGGAGAAACCAAGAGGTGAAATCAGAGAGGTAGACATATGCTAGATCATGAACGAGGTTATGAGCTGTACCAAGGAGTTCAGATTTTATTTCAAATGCAGTAGGGAAGCAGACACTGCAGGATATTTAAGCTGGAGAGTGACATGACTGAATGCCTGTTCTAGAAAGATCTCTCGGGGCATAATGCAAGGAATGATTGGAGAAGGGAAAGGCTGGTGGCAGGGACATTAGTTAGGAGACTGTTATACCACAGCAGAAAGATGGCAGGCCTGGATTAAAGCAGCGACAGGAGAATGGTGAGGATAAATGGATCCAATACTACTGCAGAAATTTCTGTGAAAAACACAGAAACTACTCAAGAGGGAAGCCAGCCATGGCTTTCTGGTTTTCAATTTCAACAGCTCTTCTCTAGTACCTGCATTTTGTCAACCTTTGCTGCTAAAATCTAATTCATTTCAGAGGGTTTTAGCATTCTCTCATAAAGGCAAGAAAAAAAAAAACCTACCCCTAAGAATGACTTCAAGCTAATCAAAGCCTTTTTTTTTTTAAGTTCATCCATCAATATCAGAACCTTTTCACCTCAGGCTTTTAGCAGAGCGATTTCTCTCTGAATTTCGTTAATCAGTAGGAGTAAAGTGATGGCAATTTTGCAGCACAAATCTACTTGAAATTGTTCCTTCAAAGTGCTGGGGAATCATGGTCACTGGCTTTATTTTTTTTTTTTTCAGACCCTCACCATTTTTTTTTATTGTAGTAATTCGTGCAATATAGCATACATCTTTGTTAAGTACGAGTTATTAACAACATATTTGCACACAATTCTCATTTGACCCCTTCCCCGATTCCCACCCCAATCCCCTCCCCCTCCCTCCCCCTCAGGTTCACTTCAGTGAGTGACCTTGATATTTAAAACCAGACAGTGGTGTTCAGGCCTGCTGGAGGGGCTTTTAACACCCTCATTGGCCACTCACCCCCACCCTGCTGAGTACTTCAGGGCCCCTGGGGCTAAAGCCCAGCCCTGGCATCAAGCCAAACTTGAGAAGTACTGAGGGGCAGAAAGGTGCTGGCCAACGCCCTGATCACCCAAGGTCAGCTCCCCTCACCTGTTGAGAGGGGCGTACTGAGACCAGGAAAGGCCTGGCTCCTTCAGTTCCCTAACTGCATGAAAGTGTTATTTGATGAAAATTTAAAAAAGATGTAAACTTTAATGTTTTTTTTTTTTTTTTTTGGTTCTGGGGATGGAAATCAGGGCCTCATGCATGCCAGGCAAGTGCTTGGAGCCACATCCCTAGCACAGATGTAAACTTTATTTAATTATATTAATTAAGTTTTTGTTTTGTTTTGTTTTGTTTTTTGTATGTGTGTGTATGTGTGGTACTGAGGATTGAACTCAGGGGCATTCTGCCTCTGAGCTACACCCTCAGTCCTATTTTATTTTTATTTTGAAACAGGGTCTCACTAGGTTGATGATAGTCTTAACCTCCTGAGTACTGGGGTTATAGGTGTGCGTTACCATGCCTGGCTTAGATGTAAACTTTAAACAACAAAAAGTTATCTGGAATCAAGATAAGAAGAGATTTGAGAGGTTTCCTAGTTCATCCCTCAGCTCCTGGCTTCCTAAATGCACTGAAATAATCCTTCTCAGCTAGATCCCAGCCCAGCTTAACTTGGAACAATCAAGGAAACCTGCAGCCCTCACCACCTGGCCTGACCACCCTTTCCCAGAGGAGTGCAGGGCTTCTCATTATTTTCCACCCAAGTATCTCAAATGAAGGGGAGAAGAAAGATCCCATAAGCCTAGGGCAGAGGCTGAAAGAGCCCATAGATCTGCATGAGTTCTGTTTTTACTCTAAACAATTATGCTTATCTTGTTTTCTCTTCCCTAATCTATCAATGTTGGTTTTAATATAAAACTAATGTTTGTGAATCACCAAACAAATCGTGCCACAAGAAGATGATCCATACTTATTTCTGCAGCTTCCATTGTTGCCCAAGTGTACCCTAGAGATGATGATGATGATGATGATGATGATGTTGATGTTGCTGATGCTGAATATTGGTACACAGCCAGAGATTCAGATGTGTAGTGGAAAGTGCATGGGGTTTGGAACCAAGAAGTCTTGAGTTTGAACAATGGCTATGGTATTTACAAATTATGCATGGCCTTGGGAGGTTTGCTTAACTTTTTGGAGATTATTTATCTGTAAAATGAAATAATTATCCCCAATTTAAGATTGTCATTAGGATTCAAGATATTCCATATACACCTGACAGACAATAAATACTAGTGACTATTATTATAGAATTCTCTAATACTCACTAAAAGTTTGTTTCTTGCTATAAGATGGAAAATAGGCAGGTGATATTCTCTGCTTCATGTCTGTGACCCTCCCGACTAGGATTCTTCTCCAGGCTCCATCCCCCAGTGCTCAGCTTGGCTCAGGGCCCAGTGCACACAGAGCTGGTCTTGGATGCATGTACTGTACAATCGCCTCCAGCATGATTGGTGCATACGGTGGCTTAGCAACCATGCAAGTGCATTAATGGTCATGAATAGGGTCATACACAGTGTCCAGTTGTCTTGTGCACTGTGAAAGGACTAGTTAAGGTGGTCTTCAATAGGAAGACAGTGGGTAACAGAGCAGACTGGCCCAGTAGAGATACCATGGGGGTTGGGTCAAAATCTCTGGGATCCCAGTGCCTCCTCTATAGTCATAAGTCTCATTCCCTTCCACTTCTAAGCCCCAGCCACACTCTGGAAACAGAGCCCTGCATCAAGAGAGAGTGGCTGCCATCTTCAGCTGCTCTCCTGCTGCCTGAGCTGCCCCTGGCCCAAGTCCTCTTTCTTGCAGAATGCAGATGCCTGGAGAAAAGGTGAGCACTTTAAGGTGGGGAGTAAGATGTCTCTGAGCCCCCATTCACCTCAGCTCCCCAGAAGGAGCCAGGAGAACCAGGGGAAACTGTGGAGGTGGCTGCTCAAGGCTTGGCAAATGAGGTTAGAGGTTAGCCACATGCGGTGCGTGGGGAACTTTTGAGCCTGGCTGCCTCCTGCTGCTGCATTTCCCCAGGGGTGTCACATGGCTGAGACCCTATCGATTACAGACTCCCAGGGATCTCAGTGACTGAAGGAGCTAAAACCTTTGGGAGGTGCAAAAAGGAGGGAGAAGGAGGAGGTTATTACATCTCTCTCTCCAGTGTGGGCTGTGTTTACACAACAGAGTGCTTATCAGCATGCACACTTTAGAGGCAGGAGTACTGCATCACAGCCCACCTCAGCCTCTTGGTGTTCTTGGGCAAGGTAGTCAATCTCTGTCTTCATTCCCTCAACACGAAGATGATGGTAATGGTACCTACCTCCTTATAGTGCTGTAGTGAGGATTAGAGATGGTCTATGTAAAGTCCTTCACACCACCTGCCTGGCCTCCAGGAAGAATTTAGCTGAGACTGGCCATATGTATGGGATTCCCCTGATCTGTCCCTATCAGCACACTGTTCCTCATTTTCAGACTCCATGAAAAATCTTCTTCTCTGTGGTGAGTTCCTGAAGAGCTGTCTCTTCTCAAAACCCTCAGAGCCCTTGGTAGCTGTTCCTCCAATGATCATTGACTAAGTACAAGCTTCTATGGGCACTAAGCTAACAGCAATGGTGGAGAAAATTAAAGTAAAAACCACTCTTTGCCTTGAGGTACTTAGAATCTGTTGGTGAAACAGACAAGAAGCAATTACCACCCAATATGATGATTTCTGCAATGGGATTGCATGCAGGACTGGAAAGCATTGGGTAAAAAGATTCACCACAAGAGCGCTGACCATTTAAATGCATCATGATTATTTGTCTACAGGCCTGTTTTCCTAGCTAGACTTTGAGCTGCTAGAAAATGGTGACATTCTAGCCAGGTGTGGCAAACGCTTGCAATCCCAGTACTTGGGAGGCTGAGACAGGATGATCACAGGTTTGCGGCCAGCCTCAGCTACTTAGTGAGGCCCTCTGCAACTTAGTGAGACCTTGTTTCAAAATAAAGAATAAAAAATAAGACTGGGGGTGGGGTGTAGCTCGGAGGTAGAATTCCCCTGGGTTTAATCCCCAGTGGCCCCCCCCAAAAAAGAAAAGAAAATGGTGACATTCATCTTTATAGCCCTCCCTACACTTAGCACAGGTCTATGCTCTATAAATTAGCATGCCTATAAATGCAAGAGCAAAGGAAAGAGAAGAATTAATGAATATTTAAAGACTAGAGCCATGATGGGGTCTTTGGTATATCTGCAGGACTTGCCCTGAGCTTTGTTTAATAGACACCTTTGTGCACAGATTTCTTGAGCTTCATACATCAGTTCTGGTCCAGCCTCTATGGATGATCTTGGGTTTAAGTCTCACCCTCCTCATCTATAAGGGTGGTGGTAATGGTAATCATAACTGCTCCATGTAGCTCACGGCAGTATCGGGAGGTTCGAATAGGATTCACTCACTCACTCAACACATTTTCACTGAGCACAGCATTTTATGTTCTCCTTGGAACACATGGCCCAGCAGGAGAAAGCAGAGTGTGAGAGTTTCTGGATGCAGATGAAAAGACAGGGAGGGTGGCTTCAGAGGAGATTGTGAGCTGACAAGGCTGTAATACAACCTCCCCAAACAAGACCAGGGTCAACAAGAGGACCTTGGGAGTCTACCCTGTGGTCAAAGACTTTGATTTGCTCTTCTCTTGGCTGGATCTGTCCTTCAGTATGCACTTCATGGACTCTTGTCAAGCCTGTTAAAGGGAAATTTAAGTGTAAACTCCCAAGGTGTGAATACATTGAAGGGCCTGATGGGGAGTTCTTTGCTGAGTGTGACTTCCCTCTTCTGTGACTTTATCTTTCAGGAAGGAGGGTGGGAGGGAGAGAAAGAGGAAGGGAGGGAG